>JAIPRL010002209.1:0-64207 GCA_025469235.1 Pemphigus obesinymphae | reverse complement strand
GTACGTTGTTTTTCCATCTTTTATAACCGGTTCGTTTCCACCGCTAGATGGCGTCCGCTATACCGTTTTTGTATAATATTATAATAAAGTTCGCGTACCATTGTACGGTCGTCTATCACCGTTACATATATTATCGCGGTCGCTAATTTTTTCAGAAAATCATTAGGGTTAACAACTAATAACTATATGTTTTTTATTATACATCCAATGCAAAAACACTTTATAAGGTATTAATCATTTAACTAAAACTAACATTTATAGTATTTTTCGGATCAATAGAATGTATTGGGTCATTGAGGTTTATAAATAAATAAACACTTAGAATTGTGGTTAATTATAGGTGTTTATTATCGTTGAAAGTTAGTTTTAATTAACAAAAGTTAATTGTATAAGTTAAGAAGTTTGAAGACGGAGTGTAAGCTCTGCCTGAGATTAGAATAGTACACACGTCGTTGGTCTATCGCGAGGCGAGCCCGAACGTACGTATGCGTGCAATACAAAGTAAAATCTTAATCTGATTAAAAACTAACAACACTCTCGTATTTAAGTACGAGTGTTTTCGTAGATCCAAAGTGGAGAGACGGGATAGGAATGGGAGGCTCCTATTGGCCCGTCTGTATACGAGGGTAAGGTTGTTTTTGACTTATTGACGAAAACAATTTCTTTAGCATTGGAATGTCGTTTGTTAGTTAAAAGTATATAGTAAAAATGTGTTTTCTGTAAATGGACAAGAACAAGGCGAGGGTCATCTGCATGAGAACCCGTTTCCATATATTTAGGGTGAAATGAACTCGCGCCGGATCGTCTTGTTATTGTACAGTGTTGTATACTTTCACCAGGTGTTTTTAACACATAAAAATATTCAAATATTTAAAATAAGAATTTAAAGAAAAACACCCGACAAGAGTATTACGTATCGTTGTCCATGTAAGTAAAATAATATAAGTAATATCAGGTGTCTGGGATTACTACAATAGGAATCAGTGGGATCACAATATATATCCCAGAAATTTAAACTTTAATCCCGTGAGCAAACTGAAATCTGTGTTATTTTATTATTATCTATTATGGTATTATTAAAAATGATGAATTATTATTTATAAAATAATATTGTATGTTGTATGCATGGCTAAATATCTTTATAATAAAATATCTTTTTTACCTTTCTAAAATTATAACTAAAAAATTGAAATTCGTATTGAAATTATAATTACAATTCAGCCAAAATTAATCTGTAAGAATAAATTACAAAACCAAATTAATGTTATTTATTTATGTAATAAATTATACCTGTGTATATAAATAATTTAAAAATTAAATATTTTAATTATTGATGAAGACATGAACTTATGCTCAACATTATAATAGCATTAATTATTATATAATTTTTTCAACTATTCATGAACTAAATGTACATATAAATAGTAAAAAACTGTAAAGTATTACTTATTTGTACACAAAGTGTTATGTACAAATAAGTAATACTTTACATTTTACACATTTAATTAAAAATATACAGATTTAATTATTAATATGTTTTTGATTTTACTATTTAATTTACTGCTATACTATTTATTACAAACAAATAATATAATAATATATTCATTATTTAATTAATTAAAATAAAAACCATACTTTTTTTTAATTTTTTTTTTTTTATTTGAAAATTATACATAGTTATCAATATTTACATATTACAAAGAACTAAGTTACATAATTTATCTACCTTCTTTAACCTAATGCTTGTGGTGAAGGCAGAGAGTTGTATATATAGATTATTAATATTTTAGATTTAACACTTCATAATTTTAAAAATAACAGTTTTTTTTAGTATACAGTTACAAATAAATTAAATTTGAAAAAAAGACCAAATATTATTGTTATTATATAGATAACAATATACATTATACATTATACATTATTAAGTATTAAATATTAAATACATTATTAAAATATCCATTCAAGTATAAATTTTTTGACATTTAAACTCCTCTTATTTACATAGATATTTGATTTTAAAATTAATGGCATAGAATTATAATAGGTCGGTGCAAGATAGTCCACACATTTTTTGCATAAGGATTTCTTAAAATAAATAACTTTGGCATTAAAGGCTAACTGTTTTCTTTCTTCAACATTACAATTTACTCAGTAATTTAAATTTTTTATAAGCCACAATAAAGCTATTTTTTTAAAATAGTAAATTGACAGGTAGCACATTAAATGTCTTAAAATTTTCTTTTAAAGAGCTTTCTAACATACCCTTTCTCAGACAAATGTGTACAATTTGTTTTTGTTGGTTTATTAAAGGATATAAAGCATTATCATCTTGATAGATAGATAAATACACTATACGCAAGGTATAAATAGGAATTAAATAACGTAAATTATAGAAACAAGAGGTTAAACCTCGTAGTTTCACAACTAGGTTATAAACATGTAAATTCCAGCGCAAGTTTTTATCAAAAATTAAACCTAGATATCTGACAGATGAAACTCTTGATATGTTTTGACACTGTGTAGTTTTACATGGGATATTATTTTCACAAAAATGAAGAGATGTAAATTCATCTAAAAGCTTATTTGAATTATAAATCGTGAAACGCATGAACATAGTTTTTTATAATTTACCGTCAACTTCTTATATTTAAGATATTCTATAACTTTTTTTGTCTCAAAAATTGCCTTTTTTTTTATATTATCCCAGGAATCATCAGAAAAAATTAAACAGGTATCATCTGCATAAGTTATTATTTTTCCGTCAATTTCCAGAATACATAAACTATTTAAGTACAGAATAAACAAAAGTGGTCCTAGAACACTACCTTGCGGTACTCCGTTGTTTAATGTCAATGGATTACCAAAAACACCGTTTATTTTGACTACTTGTCTTCTGTTAGTCAAATAACTATTGAACCACTTACTTTAAACTTCTCCATCAGGAGAGGCCGATTGTTAGGAACCAGTTGGCTGCACTGCTTCCCCCAGTCATAGGCTCAGCCGGTCCGTACCAATTTTACAGGCTCGCAGTCGTCGTCGTGTACGCTTCGTCCGAGTGCTCCACCAAGTACTGCCGTCGGGCGTACTTGTGTCTGTATTGTGTTTTACCCTTTGTTTAATTATACCGTTTATTTAATACCTTTTGTATAACCTTTTTTTAATATGACTGTGTAAGACGCTTATCTTAAGTATCTTTATTTTTAGTTTTTTTTGTATTATTAAAGTTATTATCTGACTAAACGAGTCACTGTTAGTTTTTTAACATTTGATCTAACCTGACACCTTTATTCCTATCAATTCAGAAGTGGGATACGCCGATCGTTCTGCGATACGCTACCATCGGCGAGTGAACGACGAAATCGCGTTAGTTTTCAGCGTGTTATCCGTTGTTTTTTATTACGTTGTGCGAAAGTGCGAGTTTCGCGACGTGATCGTTTAATTACGCGTGTGCTATTTCCGTCAGGATAAACCCAATAGTCAAGACTATTTACGAATTTACGCGCTGCCGTCGGTATTACGTTATCAGTTACCGCGGTCGTGGCATTATTATCACATTATCAGCTGTGAAATTTCCAGACTGCTCGTTATCACTGGTGTGATATCGTTACTTTGTTATTGTTATTGTTGATTTTTCGAAGCGTGTTATCGAAGATGCCCGTCTTGGGCGCGAATACCGATTGTACGGCTCCGACGTACAATGAATTGTCCCGACAGGTGAAACTGCTTGCCGAACAAGTAGCCGCGCTGCAATCTACGTCGACGCCGTCTTTGACCGGAGAAGCGGCTCAGCGTACCGATTCCAACACCGACGTGCTCGATTACCGGCTACTACATGATCTTGATCGTTCTGTTCCGGCATTTACTGGTCGTGAAACAAATCACGCAGCCGAAGACTGGATAGAATCCGTCGACGGTCTTGCGACTATTAAAAGCTGGCCTTTTCGATACCGACTGCAATATGTCCGCGCGAACGTCGTGGATGCCGTACGAAATTGGTACCTTTCTGAAAATTTCAACAGTTGGCCCGACTTGCTTGCGAAATTCCGTGAGGCGTTTGTATGACAAATCCGACAATCGGACAAGTGGGAAGCGCTTAATAAACGCACCCAGGTACCAGGTGAGGTGACCATCGATTACTTTTATGATAAATTAAGGCTGTGCAAGGCGCTGGACCTGCCATTTCCAGAGGTTCGGGACCACGTTATTCAGGGAATACGTTCCACTGAACAAGCTCAGTATGCGATGAGCAGATCGCACACCACACTGACTGAACTCCTCGCTGATTTGCAGGAGTGGGAGCGCATGACTACACTACGTCAGAATCGTTTCAAGACTCCCACGTTACAAACGTCCAATTTCCGTCAATCTCGTGACCGACCGTCCAATTCGATGTTCAACTGTGCGGAAAAGGGCGACAGTACTGGTGTGACCACAAATTCCGAACAGCTTCCGCTATCTGGAAAGTCTAATCCCCGAACCACTGATTTCCGTTCTGAACCGAATCGCTCGATGACTTCATATTTCAATTGTCATAAACTGGGCCACATTTCACGCGATTTCCCGTTTCCTAGAAGGTCGGTGAAGTGTACGTTGTGCGACTCTGACCAACACACAAGAGGGCGCTGTCCACAAGCTTCCGAAAACGCGAAACCTTCGATGTCCAGAGCCCTATGGGCCAACGCTCCAGGACGTCCTCGTTCTAGTACTTGTCCGAGTATTAATCCGTTTGTAAAAGTTGTCCAACTGAACGGTAATACTGTCACTGGGCTCATAGATACTGGCTGTACAAATGTACTGGTGCGTTCAACAGCAGCCAAGAATAGCTTGCTGCATATCGTACAAGATAACACACCTCTATATACTGTTGCGGACTCGAACCGACCCGGTGCTACCACTATCGGAAAAGCGGTCGCCGATGTTTGGGTTGATGGTGTAGTTGGTTCCGAACACGATATACTTGTAGTATCGGACCACACGATTCCGGTTGATTTTCTTGTGGGCCGGTCATGACTGGAGTTGCCACACGTGAGTTACTACAAGCAGGGCTCTGAATTCATTGTCGAAACCAACAGTACCTTGGATGAACGGGTGCTAGATGATTCGTCTTTACCTGAGCTGTTCGAAGTTTATACAGCTGAAGTCGAAGCCGACGGACCGTTTGGCGAACCAATAATGTTACAAGATGTAAACGTGGGTCCTCAAGCTACTAACACTCAAAAGAGTAAGTTGATTGGACTACTCAATGAATATCGTGACACCTTTGCCAAAAATCTCACCGAGTTAGGGTGTACCAATGTACTAACAATGGATATCGTAGAAACTGAGGGCAGTGTACCGGTAACTATGAAGCCCTACCGCACGTCTCCATCGGACCAACAAGTCATCTTCGACATCTTGCGAGAGTGGAGGAGTTTTGGCATTATAAGTGATTCAACTTCGCCTTATGCGAGTCCGCTGCTTTTAGCAAATAAAAATTCTGGAGAAAAGAGACTATGTATCGACTATTGTCGATTAAACCAACAAACTGTGAGCTGTCCGTGCCCGATGCCAGACGTGGACGATCAACTGAGATCACTTGCGAAGGGCAACCTGTTCACGACCCTAGACCTATCCAATGGTTTTCTACAAATACCTCTTTCGCAACGGGCAAAGGAAAAGACTGCTTTTGTGACAGAGCAAGAAACGGCAAAATTCGAAAGAATGCCTTTCGGTTTAAAGGGGGCACCTGGTATCTTTCAGAAACTAATGAATTTTGTTTTTAAGGAACTGAAGCAGGCCAGAGTTGTCAACCTTTACCTAGATGATGTGATTCTGCTTTCCAAGGACTGGGAAGACATGTTATGTAAGCTGGAGCAAGTGTTACGAGCATTGAGAGGAGCGAGGCTGACCTTGAAGCCGACCAAGTGTACTTTTGGGAGTCCCCAACTTGAGTATTTGGGTTTCCACATTTCAAAAGGGACCGTTCAGCCAGGAGCGAAGGTTGAGGTCATCACTATGTTTCCAAGGCCCCGAAATGTACACGAAGTTAGGAGGTTCCTCGGCTTGGCAGGTTATTTCAGGCGATTCATAGTTGGGTACGCTGAGCTTGCTGAACCCCTCACACGTCTCACGAAGAAGGATATTCCGTTCCACTGGAAGGATGAGCAAGAGACTACGTTTGAGGTAATCAAGGAAAAGTTAAGCAATGAACCAGTGGTCCGAATGTACAGTGCAACAGCTCTAGTTACACAAGTTCACACCGACGCTAGTGCAGTGGCACTTTCAGGCATATTATTGCTAGGTGACGATGTCAATGACTTACGCATAGTCTACGCTGTTAGTAAGCGAACAACAGAAGCCGAGTCGAAATACCATTCAAGCCGTCTAGAATAGTTTGCAATCATCTGGACCTTGTCCAGACTTCGTCCATACCTTCTCGGAGTGAGATTCACAGTCCTTACAGATTGTCAGGCTCTAGTGTATCTCAACCTACATAAAACCGTTAAGCCTCAAGTTACACGTTGGTTTGAGTTATTACAAGAATACGACTTCAATATTAAATATCGTCCAGGTAGTCGTATGGCACACGTGGATGCTCTTAGTCGGGCAGTCTACTCTGGACCGATGCCTTCGGATTCGGTTGAGGCTGAGCTGGCCCAGCGTCTGGAAGTGTGTATAGCTATGTCTATCGAAGAGCGAGTACGGTTCATGCAACAAGGGGATCCAGGGACGCGAAATCTTTTTAGGCTTCTCCAGTTAGGCAGCCAAAGAACTACTCAGGAGGATAGTCTTGTCAGTAACTATCAACTACACAATGGCCTATTTTATCGTAATTATAAGGATAAGTTACTTCTCGTAGTGCCTAGGCCAATGAGGAAAGGGATTGTGATAGGTGCACATGACCTACAAGGACATTTCGCAGTAGAACGTACAATCGAGAAGATCACAGAAGACTATTGGTTTTCGGGTCTCCGACGCTATGTAAAGCAACATATTAACATGTGTTTGGACTGTCTTGTCCATAAACAACCGTCAGGCAAAACGCCGGGTCTATTACATCCGATTCCACCGGCAAGCGCCCATTTCAGATTATTCATGTAGACCACTTGGGCCCGTTTGAGACAAGTGCGAATCGGAAAAGGTTCTTGTTAGTTATAGTAGACAATTTAACTAAGTACATCCTATTGTATCCAACCAGCACTACGGATGCTGCCGGGTTGATTCGACATCTCAGTAAGTTATGTGAAGAGCGGGGTTTACCAGACCGCATTATTAGTGACCGGGGTACATGTTTCACCGCTAATTCCTTTCAAGAGTTTTGCCGACTGTGTGGTATCCGCCACACACTCAACTCTACCAGACATCCACAGGCTAATGGCCAAGTCGAGAGAGCGAACCGGACCATTCTTCCATTATTAGCTATGTCCTCCGAAGACCATAAACGATGGGATGTCAAGATCCCTGAAGTACAACGCCATCTTAACAATGCTTACAACAAGACCACCTCAAGGACACCCTTTGAAACACTCCATGGTTATCGACCAAGGTTCCATGGTGGTGAACTGCGACATTTGAGCCAAACAGCCAACATATGGACTGACCCAGCTGTTCAACAAGGACAAGTAAGGGGGACCATTCTTACTAGACAACAAGACATGAAACGAGACCATGATAAGGGGCACTATGAAGGTATAAAATTCGACCAAGGGGAGATAGTAGTGATGAAAAGACAACCAAAGTTAGGAGAGCCCTCCAAGTTACAGGCCAAATACAGAACGAATCCCATGCAGGTTATTCAGGTACTTCCTAGTGATACCTACCATGTTGCCGACATTGCCAGTGATGGACGTCAATTATATGCAACCACCGCACATGTTTCCCAGTTGAAGTTATGGAGGATCCTACGAGAAAGAGACGATGAAGAGGAGACTGAGATACTCTGTTCCAACTCAGTATCCACCGAAGAAAATTTCCGTCCAAACCGAGAACGTCGACCACCCACCTACCTCAAGGATTACATTACCGACCGAGGACGGTCAAAACCATCAGGAGAGGCCGAGTGTTAGGAACCAGTTGGCTGCACTGCTTCCCCCAGTCATAGGCTCAGCCGGTCCGTACCAATTTTACGGTCTCGCAGTCGTCGTCGTGTACGCCTCGTCCGAGTGCTCCACCAAGTACTGCCGTCGGGCGTACTTGTGTCTGTATTGTGTTTTACCCTTTGTTTAATTATACCGTTTATTTAATACCTTTTGTATAACCTTTTTTTAATATGACTGTGTAAGACGCTTGTCTTAAGCATCTTTATTTTTAGTTTTTTTTGTATTATTAAAGTTATTATCTGACTAAACGAGTCACTGTTAGTTTTTTAACATTTGATTTAACCTGACACCTTTATTCCTATCAGTTCCAAACTTCGTTAATAACTAAACAAAAATTACTTTTAATATTCATCACTGGGGGTGATATTTCTTTGGCAATATCATCAAAACTTCTTACAGTTCTACAACATAATATGTAATATACCTTTGAACTATTTTAAATTCAATGAATATAATCATAGGCAAATTATCATTAAAATTTCAGGGAGGCCAATATTTGAACATCAATGCGAGCCGTGGTGATACACCAATATTTTAGAGAGCTAAAGAAATATTTGGTTGACTTAACCCCACAATTTCCACCTATGAATATAATACACTTCATTTGCAGTTATATCAGTGACAAAGTTATTTTATTAATTAACTTTATTTAAAGGACCACAGACTCTAATATTTTAGTGTTTTAGTGTTGTGGCTTTTAAGAGTAAAACCTAATTAATTACGGTTTGTATGAAACAATGTCGTCTAGAAATCTCAGTTGTTTCATGTAGATCCATTCTTTGGAGACTTCAATACCACTTTTTGATCCATTTTTGCGTCTTGTATACTCTTCTTTATGATATTTCCATTGGCACTCCAATGTTTTTATATCATACTTTTCTATTCATTAAAAATATAACTAATAAATACATATTACTTATATATTATTAATAATTTAGAAGCAATTACTATTTAATTCTGTGAAAATGTTGTCCAATGTTAATAAAACATTTGGAGCGTTGAATAACAGGAAGTTTATAGTTTCACAATGGGCAACACACTTCAACAAGCATAAGTAAATAATGCCTCTGCAAAATCATTTGGGTTTTCATTTTTAACATGATCTATGGCAGGTTCATTATCAATTTTAACAGATTTTTCATTTCTAATAATCGTTAAATTTGGACCTACATTAAATAATATTTATATTAGGTATATTAAATTGATATGTAGTTTTGGAGTAGGTCAAGTATATTATTATTTTTATTAATTCAAAACTTATTATTGTTGCACATGTGTTTAGTTTTACATACATTTGGAACAAATTGTTCACAAGTACATAATTTACCCTATTTAAAAAAACAAAATTAAATTAGTTTAATTTTTAATTAAATTAGTTAATCTACTATATAGGTAATACTTATAGTTTATGAAGAAAACTACGATTATTTTTACTTACAAAAATTGACATTCTGACAATGTAGTATATAAAACTTCAATATTTCAAAAATATAAATTTAGGTACCTACTAATAAATATAAAATGTAATTCAAACAAAGGAAATCAAGCAAAGTTTCATGCCAATCAAATGTACAACATGATAAAATTTAATAATATAAATAAATACCTAAATAAAATAAATTGTAGTAACCACTATTGTGACAACATTAAACACACGGTTAAGAGTAGAGCAATGTTCAAATACTGGTAACCTGCGGTAACGGGTTCAGCTATAATTATTAGACCTTGACTATTATCAGTTTTTAACGAAACAGATTGCTTGAAACTACACGGTGTCAGTGGAATATCAACTTCAATTTTAAATAATATCATAAGTAACCATAGAATATTCTGTGTAATAACCATAAACTTATTACGTCATAATAACAGTGGTGATAACTAATAATAATTTTTTCGTTAAGGTTCTCGATTTAAAATTATATTCTCTACAAATTTAATTATTTGATTTTTATAAAAACATTCAAATATTTCGTTTCAATAAGGAAAAAATAACGGTTTGTCCTATGTTTTATATGTTAAAATCAGTTCAACTACTATTGTGCTCTTAGTTCACTAGTCACGCCACTTCAACAACGTTAATGTATGGGCTATAATAATCGAGCTCCAACCTTAGTAGATAACCATGGTAGTTACCATTGACGTTCTTACAAATTTGAAGTTTCAATTATTTGAATACATATTTGTACTTTTATTTTTTTATTCATATTTCATAATGAATGTTTTGTTCCTGGTTGCTTTCTAGTTTGGTGTTTTTAAAAAAGTTGGTCCATCTCAGTCCCCTCCCTTAGCTACGTGTCTGCACATAAGTATGTTTTAAATAATTATTAGTGTATTTGTGCATAGTAGTCACCCTGTACAAATTATATTACGTCCCCATGTGTAAGTACAAGTGAACATTATAATATACTACTATTTATAATCAACCAATTTCAACTTTTTCTAATAAAATAGTAAACAATATTATAATATTAAAATGTACTATTGTAAGAGTTAACTTATTTTTTAAGAAATATTGATAGCTGACAGAATCTGCTTGGTGATGGACAATAGACTCACTTCTTTTGCCGTAGCACAAGCTAAAATAATTATTATAATTATATAATTATAATTATATAGTTGTTATTATTAGCCTTGTGGAGGGGGCTAAGAATACTTCCACGGTTTCCTCATGCCTGTCGTAGAAGTCGACTAATTGAGGTTGCATCAGGTCGACAGCCGGCATAAAACTTGTCGAAAAAGTATGAGGAGTATTAAAAAGAATATAGGCGAGTTTTCCCATCTCGGATGTTTACGTGGAAAACAAAATTGCGTACTTTGGTGTGAAGATAGCCTAAGGGACTAAGTGACCAGTACCAGTCTGACAGCGGCTGCGGTAGCCGTTCCATCAGTTATATGTGCGGGTCTACCCAACGGCCATGATGTCGATGGTGTAGGGAAAGCACCAAGGTGTTTTGGGTTAGATTCGCACTTGAGTACGCAGAATAGGTTCAAAGTGAGAGTAGGTACGTGGAATGTAGGAACATTGACAGGTAGGAGTAGGGAGTTAGCAGAAGTTTTGGTGGTAGTAGGGTGGTATGGTATAGGAGTGATATTAGATGAAGAAATGAAAGAAAAAGTGTCGAGGTGATTAGAAAAAGTGATAGGGTTATTTTAGTGAGAGTAATATTAGAGGATAAGGTATTAAATATAGTAAGTGCGTATGCTCCACAAGTGGGATATGAGGAAAGTCAAAAAGAGAGGTTCTGGCAAGAGATGGATGAAGTAATGCAAAGAGTACAAGGAAATGAGAATATTGTAATTACTGGGGATATGAATGGACATGTAGGCTGTGATAGAATAGATTATGATAGAGTGCATGGAGGGTATGGGTATGGAGTATTTAACAGTAAGTTAAATACTTAACTTTGTATCAGCGTATGAATTAGCAATTGTGAACACTTATTTTAGGAAGAGAGAAGAGCATTATATAATTTATAAGCATGGAGGGAACAAATCACAAATTGATTATTTTATGTGGAAAAGAGGGGGTTTGAAACAGTATAAGGACTGTAAGGTGATCCCTGGGGAAAGTGTGACAGCACAACATAGGTTATTGATTATGGATATTTGATGTAGGAAAAAGAGGGTGTACAAAAAGAAAAATATAGTTAAGGAACCGAGGATTAGGTGGTGGAAACTAACGGGTGAAAATGAAAAAGTAATTATAAGAAAGCTAATTGGAATAGGAATGTGAAACATGGAAGGGAATATAAACGAAATTTGGGAAAAGGTAGCAGAGGGTGTTAGGAAAGTTGCTAAGGAAGTCTTGGGCGTGAGTAGAGGTAATATGCCACAGGATAAGCAAACATAGTGGTGGGCAGAAGAAGTATTGGAGATAATATCAAAGAAAAATTACAGTTTAAGAAATGGCAGAAAAACAGAGAGAGGAAGGATTGGGTAGAGTATAAAAGTTTATCTAAAGCAGCAAAAAGTACAGTGAGTAAAGCTAAATTAGAGAAATTTGTATGAAGTTGTATGAGAGGTTAGGAACTAAAGAAGGGGAAAACGAAGGGTACAGGCTGGCAAAGGAAAGATAAAAACAATCCAGGGACTTCAGAAATGTTTGGTGTATAAAATATGAGGATAGGAGGGTGTTAACAGAGAAAAAGGAAGTGATAAAGAGATGGAAAGACTATTTTGAGGGATTATTAAATGAGGAATTTCTGAAAGAGGCAATTGATCGGGTAGAGTGGAATTTGGGTATGGTAGATTTAATGTGTGGAGTGCTGTGAGAACAATAAAAAATAAGAAAGTGTGGGACCGGACGGAGTACCAGTAGAAGTATGGAAAGTATTAGGAAGTTTAGGTATACAATGGCTGACAAAGTTCTTTAATAAGGTACTAGTAAAAGGAAAAATTCCAGAAGCGTGGAGGAAGAGTTGTGTAGTACCAATATTTAAGGGTAAAGGGGATGTACAGAGTTGTAGAAATTATAGAGGAATAAAACTTATGAGCCATATTATGAAGATTTGGGAAAAGATAATAGATAAAAGGGTAAGAGGTGAGACAACTATTACTAGAAATCAGTTTGGGTTTATGTCTGGGAGGTCAAAAATGGAGCCAATATTTTGTGTGAGATAGATTGTAGAGAAGTACAGAGAAAGGAAAAAGAAATTGTGTATATTTATTGACCTAGAGAAGGCTTATGATAGGGTTCCTAGGGAGATAATAAAGTGGGCATTAATGAAGAAAGGTTTACCAAAGGTGTATGTGAACATAATTGAAGATATGTATGAAGGGGCGAGTACATGAGTGAGAAGTGTGTGTGTGAAGAAACTGAGGATTTTAGGGTCAGAGTGGGGGTACATCAGGGTTCAGCTTTGAGTCCTTACTTATTCCCTAGTAATGGATGAGATAACAAAGGATATACAGGGGGAGGTACCATGGTTCATGTTGTTTGCAGATGATATAGTACTGATAGGAGAATGTCCTGAGGAAGTGAATGGTATACTTGAAGAGTGGAGGGAAGCTCTGAGAAGTAAAGGACAAAGAATTAGTAGGAGTAAAACAGAATATATAGAGTATGATTTTGGTGAAAGGGAACACAGAGAGAATAGGAAAAGGCTAGAAATAAAGTTAAATGGGGATGTGGTGGGAGAAGTGGAGAGGTTCAAGTATTTAGGGTCCGTTGTACAGAAAGATGGGGGTTTCGAAGAGGATATGAAACACAGGAATAAGTGTGGATGGACGAAGTGGAGAGAAGCATCAGATATTCTGTGTGATAAAAGAATCCCTATTAGGTTAAAAGGTAAATTTTATAAGGCAGTGGTGAGACCTGCAATGATGTATGGAACAGAATGTTGGGCAGTAGGTAGAAAGATAGAACAGAGAATGAGTGTAGCTGAGATGAGAATGTTAAGGTGGATAAGTGGAGTTACTAGAGAGGATGAAATAAGGAATGAGTATATCAGAGGTAGTATAGGGGTAGCTTTGATAGTAGACAAAATGAGAGAGAATAGATTAAGATGGCTCGGGCATGTATTAAGGAGGGAAGAGTTTGAGGCAGTAAGATTAGTAATGGAAATGCATGTTGTTGGTAAGAGGGGGAGGGGAAGACCGAAAAATAGATGGGGTGAATGTAATGAAGAGTGATATGAGGAAGGTGGGAGTTAGTGAAGAAGATGCGGTGGATAGAGTTAAGTGGAAGTGTAGGACCAGGGTGGCCGACCCCAAATAGTTGGGAGAGAAGGCAATGGAGAAGAATAAGAAGAAGAGTTGTTATTATTATAACACATTCGAAAAACTTTACTGGGAAACATTTTTATTCTTAATACGTATGTTTTAAAAAAATTCTGTGTAGGTAGTTTTATGAAATATCAAGAAATACAAAAATCTAAGAATTTAAATACATTTTAAATGTAATTAAAAATTAGTCCTGTGTTTGTTCCACGTTTTATTTTTATGTAATCAGTAATCATTATATTTGTTTAAAAACCATATTTACGTAAAACTTTTAAATCGGTTTATGATTTTTTGGTAAAAACACTTATTATTAAATCAATAGAGTACACAACTTTGGAGTGAACCTCATTTTGTTTTTTAGAATGTATTAATTAAAAATAGTTATTATGGTATTAAAAAGTAAATTGTTTTTACTTGTTTTAAATTTTAATAACTGGTTTATTAAGTAAATTAACAAACTCAAAAGAGTTACACTTCAAAATGCCCTCATCGATTTGATAGTATGTATTTTATCATTTAGAGAACTTGTTTTAACAGATTTGCATAAACATGCTTTTACTACTGAAAATCTATTTTATTTAATTTTGTTTTCTATAGGTTAAACATTAATTGATATACTTTATCATACCACATGGTATATTTTAAAAATGTCTGTGTATGTGTGATGGTGTAGGGACGTAGGGTGTTCAAGAAAATTAGAACTAATGCGGCTTTTAATTTTAAGTGGTCATATATGTATGAGCAATTTTAAAATACTACAAAAATGTTGTAATTGTGCGCATGTATAAATTAATAAAGTAAATTATTTTACCATCTTAAGAGGATGTTACACTCGCATTTGTTGTCTCTGTCTATCTAACAGATAATATAGCAAAATCACACTACACAGAATTGAAATTTTGGCGTTTAGGTTAAATTTAGAGTATGAACACCTATTACAAAATTTAAAGTGAGGAAAATTTTAGAGTGAACCTTATGGGTATTTTGTAAGATATCGTCTGACTAAAAAGTTAAAGATATTTAAAAATATCAAAAACTAAAAATGCCGTAACTTTTTTTCTGACAATATTTTACAAAATGCCCATGAGGTTCTCTCGAAATTATTCTTCTCGTTAAATTTGATAATAGGTATTTAAGCTCTAAATCTAACCAAAATGCCATAATTTCAATTTCGCGTTGTACAATTTTGATATATTGCCAATTAGATGGACGGAGACAGAAAATGCGAGTATAGCATCCTCTTAAACTTCCCTAATAACTGATGATGCAAACCTGTTAAATTTTGGGAAATAAGAGTATGTAAAATTGTTAATTTATTATGTATTTCAAATATGATTTAAAAATAATTATATTTTTCTATTAAAACTTATTTAAACATTTAAACTTTTTTATAAGCCAACTAGATATAGTTATAGCTAATAGATAAATTTAACACTACAACCACATGTATGATCCATATTTAAAAACTGAAATGAAGTAAATTATTGTAAAACTAATAGCTTCCTTATTCTGCTTAGAATTATTGAGTGAACTAGGACTATTGAAGTAGGTACCTATCTATATGTATCTATATGTAAATAGTGTCTACTTAACATTTAATTATATTCTATTGAAATAGTTGATATTTTTTTATATGAAATGGCTTATTATCACTGGAGTTTGAATTTGTATGCATATACATGATTTTATGAATAGTTATTTTAAGAACTTGTATATAATTCATTTTTATTTTTATTGGCCAGATAGAAAACATACATTATTTACAATTGAAAATTTTTCCTCGTCAATGGTATTTTCATCTTTATTTTCAATAAATTAGGTTACAAACATTACCGATAATGGTATAAAACTTAGTTTTATAATCAACTTTTATTTTCTTGGTGATTGACCAGTTGTAATCAATTGGTTTTGGACTCTTGATTTAGAAATTATAAACATTTAAATCCCTCAGTTTTCCAGAGACATGTATATCTAATAGTATGTTTTATTTTCTTTTAAATAGTTATTTAGTAATAAAAAAGTTACTGACAAATCTATTTTTAAATTACTTTTTAAATGTATAAAACATTTTTTATTTGTTAAATTTTCATTGTTCTTTAACCCTTAATTGTATTCGTCAGGTCAAATGTAACCCAACGTTTAAACATTTTCATTTATTGATAAGGTGGTAACTGCTATCAACTTCGTTCCTCATTGTATTTGTTATACAATGGATTATTTATGTTTATGTAAGGCACTATAACTGTGAGTATTCTCATACGCCATTTTGGTTCCAGTTGTACACAAGTGTTTTATCACTTTATCAGTATTTAGTGTTAAAGCTGTGAAGTATTTTGTTTTAGAATAAACAATTTAAAGTTGAACGCATTTAATGAAAGTTCAAAATTTATTATGAGATTTTTATTGATTGTATACACAAACAAGCTTGTGAAATTGTGAATAAAAACATCGTCTTTACAATTAGATAGTTGAACTTGAAACAGATTTTGAATCTGCCTAAAATAAACGTGTTTATTTCTTAGGTAGGTACCTACTATTTGAACAATTTAAGAGAAAAATACTATTACTGTTATATATAAGATAACTATTGCAATTAGTTTGCTAATTTTATAGCAACCTAATTCTAATTTTTTTTAAAAGAATTATTTTTATACTTTTTTT
Organism: Pemphigus obesinymphae; assembly: GCA_025469235.1. Classification (NCBI taxonomy): domain Eukaryota; kingdom Metazoa; phylum Arthropoda; class Insecta; order Hemiptera; family Aphididae; genus Pemphigus; species Pemphigus obesinymphae. Next base: position 47,747 of record JAIPRL010002209.1, on the reverse strand, counting down.
TATAATATGCACATATGTGGTAGGTATCTATTGCATTGCATAACAAATATAATATTTTGATTTCTGATCATATATATCTTTTATATATTCATGCTTCTGATGTATATTAAAGAGATATTTGAATTTTAATACACACGCAATGTGCGTGAAGAAATATGATATTATGAATATTGTCATGCAATAATTTATAATGTATTCATAGTACATAGGTACTTACCTATAATCACCTATAATTTTACCTATATAATTTATAGTTTATAATTTATAATATATTATAAATATATAAATTAATATATATTTAATATATAATAGGTATTATAATAATATATTAATATTAATATATTATTAATATTTTATATATTTATTAATATTAATAATTTATAATTTATTATGCAAAACACCTGATCAAACATTGAACACTAATATAATTAATATAACATATACTAATATAACACATATAATTAAAAATAAAAATAAACATAATCAGTAGGTACCTACCTAATCTGTTATCTGAACTGGAACCAAAATGGCTGACGAGAATACCTATATCTAGAGTGCTCTAGTACAAGTAGGTACCTACACAGATATACCTATCCTAAAATACGTATTTTTTTTTTTTAATTGGTTTTAAATTTACTGGTGATTATTTTTAACATCCTATAGGTCATATAGTTCCATCATAATTTATATTAGTGTAAAATACAAAAAATTAATATATGAATATCGATGTTAAAAAAGTAAATGCAGTGAATGAACTGCACAAACATTTGTGCCTACACAGATACATAATATATAAAAAATATTTCATCCAAAAGAATAACAAAAGTAAACCATTGTATAGGTATATAATATATATTAATATGGTGATAGTCTATAGGTATATTATGTACAGTAATTTACTACAGTACGGTAGTTAATATTAATAATACACTGCTTTCGGTTACGTATTTCGAATTTGAAATCGTTAGATACTAGTTATTATCATACACACATCATATTTTATAAACATATATTATGGCTTTTTGATAACGAATTACAGGCTTTAATGCATTGTACAGTTTATAATAGGTACAAAGATGGCTATCTAGGTACCATGTTATATGGGTATATCTGTGCGGAGAACATTTTATTCGAAATCGATTCGATAGTTGTTTGCAGGGGCGGCCTGCAAAAAAAAAGAACATTAATATAACTGACAAACATTTTGAACAAATTATATTTTTGAAATGTAATTTTTTTTATTTATTTATTTATTTTTTTTATTACAAAACGGGCCATGGCCCAAAGTACAGAAAAATATATACATAATAATAGGAAAATACTTTTAAATTACCTACATTAACAATAAGGACAATTTATTAAGAAAAACAAAACGACGGGTCCTCATTAGCAAAACCTACGCATCATTCTAAACATTGGTCTATTACGAGAGTAATTTGTGGTGAAAATAGGAATGAAAAACGAATAAGTTGCTCGGGAGTGGAAGCTAGGGATTTTTAAAGTTAAACTGACTTAACGGTACAGGACAGTCTATAGAACCATTTATGAGGTTATGTAGGAACACTTTGTTTGCAGATACACGTCATCGTATCAGCTAGGGTTGTTAATCCAAACCGGTTAAGTACTGGGTCATATACTCATGTGGTAAGTGGTCAATGTGAAGTAGGTACCATAGCAGCAAAACTTGGACATTTACGTTGTACCCTTCCTAATTGATTCATACCGCTCGCAGGCGGGTCCCAAATAACAACACCATACTGTAGGATAGACCTGACAAGTGCACAAAATAATGCTGTAAGTGGTGATATCAAATTAAAATTCCAAGGAGACCCTTTTTATAAAGCCAAGTGTTTTCAAAGCCTTGCAGCAAGATTTTTCAATACGATCGTGGAATGTTAGTTCCCGATCAAGAGTAATAGGTACCCAAATAATTTACCGTACTACCAGCATTAGAAACCATAAAGAATGTATTTATACAATTATATTATATTTATACAATGGGAAATCGGATTCTGTGGAAAGACATGGATTGACACTTTGAAATATTAAACTCAAATCCAATGTTTTTAGCCCACATACCAATCGCATCAAGGTCCCTTTGCAGTAGAATGCAGTCATTTTTAGAACGGATCTCTAAAAATAATTTTAAATCATTGGCAAATAATAACATTTTCCTGCACTCGATGAGTATGTGTTGTTACTTGATAGATTATTTGAACTGAAAAATTGGAATTTCATGGTACCTACGTTAGTTTACAGTATCCCAGATCTATTTGATAAATGCAATAACTATTTGTTCTATTCTTTTTTTTTTTCACTTAAAAAAAAAATTATAATAAATAGGTACTGTAATAATACTGAACTACGTCATGTCTACATCACTAATGTTTTAAAATATATTATTTTATTTTTGGACCTTAAAGATTAAATATATTATAGAAAAACCAAAATATAGCTATTCAGTAAACAAATGTTTGATGCTTATAAATCTAATAAATTTTTATCCATTGATTTTCTACTCATTTTCGAGTATACCCGCATTTTCTGTCTCCGTCCGTCTAATTGGCAATATAGCAAAATTGAAATTATGGCATTTTGGTTAGAGTTAGAGCTTAAACACCTATTATCAAATTTAACGAGAACAATAATTTTGAGTGAACCTCATGGGCTTTTTGTAAAATATTGTCAGAAAAAAAGTTACGGCATTTTTAGTTTTTGATATTTTTAAATAGCTTTAACTTTTTCGTCAGATGACATTTTACTAAATGCCCATGAGGTTCACTCGAAAATATTCCTTGCTTTAAATTTTGTAATAGGTGTTTATACTCTAAATTTAACCTAAACGCCAAAATTTCAATTCTGCGTAGTGTGATTTTGCTATATATTATTTGTTAGATAGAGACAAGAAATGCGAGTGTAACATCCTTTCAAGTTAAAATATTATAAGTTTCCAATAGATTAATATTATTATTTTTTTAAATTACTAGTATTATTAACTATTATCAATTAAATTCAAATACTTTAATTTTTTTTTAATAATTACATGTTTATTTTTGTATGTGTTTGAATGTTAATTTATGAACTAAAGCTTTTGTCACAACATGTGTGACTAGTAATTTTAAAATGCCGTATTGATGTTTATAAGAAACAATTAATTTTATTGAAAATCGTATCAGTAATGTCATATGATATACATACAACTGTTTTGTTCTAACAAAATTATGTATTGTTTCATAAAGAACTTTTATGATTTTAAAACTTTTAAAAAAAAGTTCTATCAACTCGTACAAATACTAAAAATTGTGTAAGTTTTCATTACATAAAATTATATTTTTTTTTCGAATTTCATATCTTTATTTATATTGGTCGTAAAACTTCCAATGTAAGCCTAAAAGATAGTCCATTCATATAGTATATGAATTATTGAAAAACCACCTTTTTTCAAAATATTCAGATATCATACTTTTTTTTTTCACCCCATGATTTTGTAAATACGGTGTTTTAGTATGTTATATTTAAATTTTAAATGCTATTTTTTTTTTGTGTAAGTACATACATATTGCTTATCTTAAAATATTTAAACACTTTGTTTCCTAATAATTATTGTCAAGGAATGTAAATATCAAGTAACATATTAATACCATAAATGTATAAAATGTTTGAAATACAGTGTTTTCAAAAAAAAAAGAAATATCATTGTAAAACCAAGAGATTTTTCCCTTCACGCAGTATTTAAAAATAATTAATATTTTGTTAGTAAATTGGTGGAATCTGATAGGTATATATAATAACAAGTAATATATATTTCTAGAAATCTAAATATTTTCTAAAACTAATACCGATAATCAAAGTCAAATCTAAAACCACCATTTTTTGAAACTTTACATTTAAATTACAATACTATCCCAGATAGTAAAATCGTAATGATAATAACATTAACATATTATAATTCCATTACATCTAAAATAATATCAATTAAATAATATAGTATTATTTTAGTTACATTTCATTTTTATTATTTTCATTTTAAGGAGATAAAAACAATATTATATTTTTCTTAATTCATTACGATAACTATAATATTATATAATTTTAATTTTAATATACACATAATGTTATTATTATAGTAAATAAAAAAACATACTTTAATATTATTAATTCTATATGATAATAATATTATTTATAAAATAATATGGTATTATTTTGTTTACAATACTTTTATTACAACCAATATTATTATGAGAGTACAAAGAAAATAGGATATCTAATGTAATATTGAATATAAAAATATTTATACGATTTTAAAGTAAATATGACGTTGAGTTTGCGTGTTATCCAAATTTTAGCGGGACATTACAAAATAATATAATATTTGTATTAAAATTTTTTATAATTAATGCTCAAGAAGTTTAGTGGAAACTATAGATATGGCTGTGAATCCCGCATTAGATAATTATTATTTACACACATCTATAGTCGCAGAACTTAATTATGTCCACCTATATTATAATAATCATGAAGATCATTGATTATAATATATTGTAGGTAGATACTCTTAACTAGTATCGCGTCACCCGGATACATACAGCGCAATCCCAAGTAAATGCGTCATATACTTGTATCATATTTATTGTATATAATATTATTATATTCATGTACACTATGTTATATATGTAAAGTGCACTCTGTATACTGGAGGATGTTGATTGGAATTATGAATCGGCCAGCGGTTCACAATCGGGTCGTCGCGATGGTTAAACCATGATACCAGTTGATAAGATTATAGGTTCATTGTGTATCAACATCAATTGTGAAAACAAAATAATTTTTTGAGGGAAAATACTCCGCGCAACATGATTTTTCTAGATAAGTATTACTTTCGGCTGGGGTTTCCAATCGAATATTTGATGGTGAACATCATATAGATTCTGGAATATTGTCAAAGTCAAAATCAAACGATAACGGACAAGCACAAGTGCACAATGATCGACGATATACACGTTATTTTTTTTTTTTTTGCTGTCGTACAGGTAAGAAAAATATTACTTTTTAATTTAATTATATTGTTAAGCCAGTTTGATATATTTGCCAAATGTGGAACATTTGTGTATACGAGAATATTCATCTTATCCCTAACGACCTAACGTATATAATATATTATTATTACATAATAATAAATATACATAGGTACATATTACGTAAATTTTTACAACAAAAGTGCTTAGAAGGATCAAAATATAAATAATTTGAATTCGGAACTTTTTCAAATAAGAAATATAAAATGTGTGACAGGTATCTGAAATGTTTAACACGATAATAATAACTAAATTATTATTTTATTATTATTGCTATAATATTATAGGTGTTTAATTTTGGAAACACTCAGAACTCATAATGATTACAGTTTAAGTAATCAAATAGATCATTACACTTCTTCGGTTATTTCTTGTATCGTTGAGTTACCGAGATTTAATGTTGTTTTCAAATTTTCATTAGACTATATGCATTTGGTTTACTTAGGTACAGTTAAAAAAATAATACTTTTATGGATGAAAGGACCATTGAATGTTACGTCGCCTTCTTCAAAAATAAATCAAACATCAGAAAATGCAGTAAGTTTAAAGTTTTAATTTCCATATAAATTTAACAGGAAGTCCAGATATTTGAGTGAAATAAGCGGATAGAAGGCCACAGAATTAAGGTCATTCCTTTTGTATATTGCACTAATAGTTTTATAGAAGATACTACCTGAAACTTTTTTTAAGTATTTTATGTCTTTAAAGGTAGCTATGATGGTGCTATTAAGTTTCGATCATTCTAACTATGTGCACTGTACTAAATATCTATTGAAATATTTTGTAAAATCGTTCGAGCAAATATACGTAATATCACATTACATACATGGGTTGTTGCGATTGCCAGACGATTTCAAATTATATGGGCCATTGAACAATTATAGTGCATTTGTTTTTGAAAATTATATGCAAATATTTAAATAAATGTTGCGAAAACCTGATGAACTTTTAGAGTAAATTATTCTTAGTTATCACGAACAAGGACAAATTTTATTAAATATAATATTCAAAATAATAATGATGTTAATAATATCAAACTATTAGAAACATATATATTATTATATATATAACATACAAGTTGATTTAGAGTATAATAATTTTTTCTTGCTCAATTTTAAATTTAATATAACAAACGATTCCGATTCGTATTTACTTTCCAAAAAAAAAAAAAAAAAATGAAGTAGTAAAATTATTTCAATATTGTGTATTCAAAAAATACTGACAAAGTAATTTTAATTGAGAGACAATTTGAGTATAAGACGGATTTTTACCATCGACACATTAACTCTTCAAATTTTAGAATTAAATGAAGGAAAATATTTATCAATAAAACTTGGCATAATATGGTAAATTTCTCACATAAAAAACTATGGTATTTTGTTTTGAAGATAAATTAATCTCCATTCCGTTTCTCTGTGCAAATTAATAATTCATGTATTGTTTTAAATAAATAATTTAGTTTATATACCTCCTAGCAATGAAAATTCAAATTTTGTCTTGTCTTAATAACTATCTTTTTTCCTTAATATTAATTTTGAATTTGTATTTTTATTATTTTTCTTTCTTCTATTACAGTTAACAATTTGTAGTAATTTTATTTTATTGGTTTTTTTTTTTTATTATTAGTTGTATTTAAATTATATGTTGTATTTTCTATTTAAATATATTATTAATTTATTTTATTTTTCCTATTTGCAAGAGTATCATAAATAGATATTAAATACGAATACCTATTTTAGAATGTGGAATATTTTTTATTTTAATAATGAAAATTCAGTTTGTACTTTACCATCCTGCTGGATGAAAAAAATAAATGTGCATGGTCAAAAAAAGATGTGAAACGTTTATTTTAGAATTTAGGATAATACCTAATACATTTGATTTAATTTTTTTGTCAGCAAAACTTTTAAAAAAAGACATAGATAATTAGTTTATAATAATTTTTTTTTGACAGAAGGATATGATAAATAATAATTGTCTTTCAATTTTAATACTGTTTATTAAAGAGATAGTTTGCAAAATGCTAAGAAAAAATCAAAAAAATCCCGAAGATCAATTATATTTATCATCTGTTGATTATAATGAAAAAGATATAAGAAAATCAAGGAAAAATTGTAGGTTGGTTGTTCCAAATTCTCCAGTGTTTGATTCATCTAAATATTTAAAAAGAAAATTTTTTAATATCTTGATTTGTTTGTATAAAGTCATTGTGTATAATAATAGTTAATAATTTTATTTATTTATTGATTGTTTGTAACATTTTTAATATTTTTATATTTCAGAAATGTCACCTTCATCTGCATCTTTAAAGATTGTTAATATGGTTTTAATATGGATTCTTTTGTCCATTTATCAGTTATTAATCAAGCTATTTTATTATGTTTAAATTTTTTTATCAAAATTGCATTATAATAAGAGTTTGTTTTATTATTTATGTATATAATTAGAAACATATTCAGTTAATATTTTGGTGTTGAGTTACTTGTAGAATTTATTATTATAAATTATATTATTATTATATAAATTATTTATAAATATAAATAAATACCCAGTTATTTATTTATTATAACTGTTATTATAACTGGGTATTTAATTATGTTCATATTCAGTTACTTTACCAATTATAATAATAATAATAATAATAATAATAATTATAATAATAATATTATTATTATTATTGTCTTCATAAAGAAGACAATAATTTTAAATCTTCCGTTATAAATAATACTTAAAACATTCAATCAATAAAAATAAATATTTTTGGACAGACTTTGTTTATTAATGGTAATATTACTTTTTAATTAATACCTATATCATATTATATATTTGTTTTCAAATATTTATAAAAATAAAATTCTAAATATAATTACAGCTTTTATTACAATACACATCATATATTTTTCCACCAACTTATTTACAGATATGATAAATAAGATGTTGAAAGTTGTGTTAAAAAAAATTTGATGTGCAATCAGTTGAGGAAAAGTTAAACCATTGTTTTATTTCTATGTATTCAAAAGCAAACCAATTAATAGATGAAAATAATGAAAATAACTTCTTGGGAAAATTACCAATCAAAAATGAAAATCAACTCAAATGATATTGAAAATAGATTGATGACTAACAAAACATTAAACAACACAGTTTGGTAAGAAATTTTTTTATGAAATATATTTAATTAGCTTGATCACTTTATACTTTTATGTACTATCTATGTTGATGGATTTTCTCTTGGAAGAAATTGTTTAATAGTATATTATTATTTACAAATGTAATTCATTTTTGTGTTTAACTATTTGCAGATTTTAGAACTTAAACGCTATGCAAAAAAAAAAAAAAAAAAAATTAGTTGCTACTATACGCCAAATGTTAAGAAGTACTTTTATGATGAGTTTTTGAAAGATTATAGCTTCATTGACAAAAAAAAATAAAAAAGTATTTTCTGCTCTAGCATTATGCTCTTTAATTAAGGGTAAACATTTTTAAATTTAATAATCTAATAATTATTAAAGTGTATTTTTAATTATTTTATATATATATATATATATATATATATATATACATATGTGAAGGAACAATTATGGTCAATAGTAATATATTTTCTAAATTTTGTAATATTTACTACCAGTTAATGTAATGATAAACAGTAATATAAAACATATCACCTAGTAAAATATTTATGAATATTTTATGTGTAGCAAAGATAATTAATGTCATATGCAAGTTTTATATGGTAAATGGTTATATTACTTAATAACTGTTCTATTATAAATTATTATAAAATAAATCCTAATCATAAAAATAATGCATTTAACTGTATATCTGTTACCTATACATATTTCAAACTCTTTGGCACCTCGGTTAACATTATTTTTGTGATTTAGGTTTATAATAATATATAAATATACCTATATTATTTAATAATATAATAATATTACTTTTATTTTCTCAGTTGACAGATTATAATATATTTACAATGTATCTAAAAATTATTTATCAGAGTAGTTGTATAGTTTCTACCATCTAAGATGATGTATAATTCGTGCGGTTCATCTTGACCACATTCGACCGTTACCTTTATAAAATTTTAGGGATTCGATAATATTCTTGTAGTATATGTACAAGTACCAAGCACCTGCATTCATTTGTTGTTGTATATTTTCTAGACTGGCGGAACCCACGAAGGAGGTAGACATGCGGGTTCAAACTTATATTCTTGTGTGCACAAGTTTTTCAGGATTATTTTTGTTACAGAAGCAGTTAAAAAAATTAAAAGATTTGGAACACATCTCTTATTCTGAAATAGAATGCCGATTAAAATTTATATTTCTGAGGCAGCATTTCGTATCGAATCTATAAATAGAACAAATGACCAACACATTTTCTAATTTTTATTATTAAATAACATACCCATTAAAAATGTTATTTCTGGGACACCATTTATAAGTTATACTAATTATTATATATACAAAATAAAATATTTAAATTCACAATTGGATACGGCAGGGAGCGCTGCAATTGGGTTCTAAGAAATTTATTTTTATTTTTATTTTTCGACGAACATTTGTTTTAAATATTTTTTAAATTTTATTAAAATAGATTAAGCAAATAGAATATGTAAAATAGTAAACACTGGGGCAAACGACGTTGCATAAGATTGCAATGTTGTACCTGTACAGAGAAGTTTCTATACAGATTAAAAACAAAACAATCCAATCCGGGCAATGCCGGGTAATTCAGCTAGTTATAATATAAAATATCGAAATGTATTAAAATATTATATTTGTTATTTTCTCATTTTGTAACAAATCTATATAGGCAATAACGACGGTCCCTAATCTGAATTACACTACGACATCTACCGACATAATAAGGCACTACGATCACGGGGACACACAAACATCGACAACGTAGTGCCACGGCGCGGAAACATAAGTTATTAAATAGCCATAAGTTAACAACAAGCAGACGGACTCGACAACCTTTCTTCTTCAATATTAAAATATAATTTATTTATTGTCTATAAATAACTGATAGATATCGGAGACTGAGTTTTAATAATGTTTCCACACCGAAACCCCGAGTATACCCATATAGACTATAGAGTGATATAGAGTGACTGTTGCATATGTCGCCCGTATTCCAAGTTATAACCAACAATGTTTCGGTTCTCACAGTTTCACCGGTCGGCCACAAAATATATTATGTAAAAATAATATGTTTTGTTAACTTGTTTATATTTGCGCAAATATCACAGAAGCGTCTAGGGACAGAGAATCCAAATGGCTGCAAAATCGCCGACTACGATATCGCATGTTCCTTATCTTTATCACTAAATAAAACATTTTATGGATATTATAAATATTAGTTATCACCGTAGATAAGTCTATCTAATATCTCCTTTACCATAGAGTAAATTATAGAGTTAAATGTAAGTAAATTGTTTTTTTTTTTTATATAAATTATGTGAATTATTAATTGTTATACTAATAGCTTACATAATATTTTAATTATGTTTTATTCAATAAAAATATATTTAAAATTTATTTTTAATTGGTTTTCATATGGTTAATTGTTGCAAATGTGTTTTTTGGTTGTTTAATTTGTAATATGGAATCGAGTAGGTTTGGGATAAAGAGGTGTTTTGATTACAAATTTGCTCTAGATGGTAGGTATTCAGACTACTACACATTCGATTTTTCCAGTAGTTTTCTTAAACAAAGAAAAATTTATGTACCTTTATATAATAATATTACACCAAAACTCCGCTAAGAATTGTTTTTATCCAATGCAATGATTTATCTTTGCTTTCGAATTTAAAATAATAATACACCAATCTACATTATCGTATATATAATTAAAATATGTGTATATAAATTAAATTATCATTTAAATGTATTTGAATTTGTTTATTTTGAAATGTTGTGTTACTTGATAATTTGATGCGTATCAATGAATAAGCACTTTATGTAAAATAGTTTGTTCATTATTTCTTTATTAAATAAAATGTTTGGGTGTATTACAAAACAATTAAAAACGTGTATATTCATTTGGTGTATGTGTGTATATATATATATGGTACATGAGTACAATTGAAAGTTACAACATTTTTTCATTTTATCTATTAAATTTGTTTTTGAACATGTCTGATACAAATGATGTAAAAAGTATTAAATGCCGAAACCAATTTAAATTTTTAAAAAACTTAAGAGAAGAAAAAGAAATAGAAAAGTGTTTAAAGTTTATAAATAAAAAACTAATTATTTTAAAAAGATGAATATTTACAGGGATAAGTAGATAAGTAGATGAGTATTGGGCATGTTAAAAAAAACACTCTGTATAGTCTTGGTGACTAAAAAAAAATTCAAGTCAAAATACCCTAATTTAAATATTGAAAATTTACCTCTATCTTTTTGGACAACCTCTAGATCTGACACTGCTTAAAATAGACCAATAGATTCCATTTGATATTTGAAATATTGCGAAATATTTCGAACGCATTAATGATTTAGAAAATTAATGATCCTTCCCGAAGAGGTGCATTTTGATCGTAGAACAAGAAAATACATATATATACACTGTATATTAAACAGGCTGTAACAGGACTAATAATTAACGGATGCAATAATTTTTTTCAATTGAATATTTTTAAGTTTTCATTTTTAAAAATTTTTATTACAGCTAGACACTATAACTTAAATATTTTTATATTTAATTTTAATGTTTAGGAATTCGAAATAAAAAATGTAAAATTTGATTTATAACTAAAAAAAAAATTAATATAGCCATTTTGTATATCTGATTAAAAAAAAAATATGTACGCCAAGAGCTTTTACTAACGTTGAGTCAATAATTTTTAAACAATCTTTAAAGTTTGTGAAAATATGAATATTTTTGCCGTTAATCGATCAATAATAATTGTGGGATGCACTCAATATCATAAAATGGTATCGGACATGTTGTGTATAATGAAATATCAGAAAAATGATATAATTTTCACAAACTTTAAACATTTTTTAAAAATAATTAACTCAACGTTAGTAAAAGCTTTTGACAGCTTTTTTTTAAACTTAAATTAAATTTTATATTTTTATTTCCAGTTTCTAAACATTAAAATTTAATTAAAAAATATTTAAGTTATGGTACCAAACTGTAATAATAATTTAAAAAAATAAAAACTTAAAAATATTCAATAGAAAAAAAGTTATTAGATCTGTTAAATAGTCCTGTTACACACACACACACTGTATATATATATATACATCATTGTAAAATAAATTTATCACCTGAAGAACAGTTGTCTAAAACAAAAGTATAAAATATTATATGTAGTATTATTCGTATTCATGGTATAATAATATAAATTATAGAGCAACTGCAAAACGTGGTTTGTAATTCCCTTCTTATATGATAGGATGGGAAGAGGAGTGGTTTCAAGCCATCATAATAATAGTAATGCTTCCGTCCTAAAATATTATATAATACGTTACCAACTGTTTTTTTTGGAGACGCTATTTTATAGTCGCAAACGAAGGACGACCACTCTAATTCAATCTATATAATAGATTCTATAATAGATTAAATTGACCTACTAATGGAATCGACTAGAGGACTATATAAATTTTAGATATAAAAAAATTTTCTGTGTCACGACGATGGCCATTTGAACCATTATTCGAGGCAAGAGAAATACCTTTTATCGATGGTCAAAAGATACGTCTATGTATATGGCATATACCATATATGGGTTAAAAACGAAGGAGCTCATTTGTGGTATTTTAATATTATTTAAGAGGACGTTTTTATAAGATTCAATTCACAATTTTTTTTTTACAATATACAACATTTTCATTTTTAAATTTTATTTATTAATGAACCAATGAATCTCATTTCTATAGACTAATATACTTCTAAAAAATGCTATATAATGCCATCTTATATATACTTAAACCCAAATTTTATTTATTATGTCACTGAAACATAAAAAAATTCTTTTAAATTAATTTACATTAGAATCTTATTTGGTTTTATGACTTTTTGTGAGAAATTATGAAAATTATGACAATAGTAAAAAAAAAATGTTACATGAAAATATTGTGAAATTATTTTTTAACAATATTGTGATAGTAAGTTTATTTAAATATATCAGAGAATTTATTCGTGTTTTAAGCAATATTTTAAATTACATTCTAACGTGGTGTAGAATTTTCAATTCGAGGATGGATGGTATAAAACAGAAGTAGTTTTACCAGGCTATTAAGTCATATAGGGCAAACATTTACAACGTACAATACAAGTACAATGTACATATATATTACCAGCCCAAATATAAACAGTTTTACTGAAATATCCTTTCATTCGGGACGCCTATGTTACTAAAGAAAAAACATTCTCTGAAAATGTCAGATTTCTACGACCAGTAGTATATGTGCTAGATGCTGAATAAAAATTGAAAACCATTCCTTTCTCCACTCTCTTAAAAATCGAATTTCGAAAAATTTTCACTCGGTAGGTTTCTGTACTTCATTCAAAAAATATTCATTAAATAGGTCATATTTTAACGATCAGTAGTTCGGGTTAGGTATTGAATAAAAATTTTAACTTATGTATCCACTATTTCCGTTCCTTTAAGGTCGAATTTTAAAATGTTTTTCTTAGTGAACGTCTATGTCATTAAAGAAATATTATTTAGTCTAGAAGTTTAAACTTTCTATGATATGATGTGTATTGTTTACATAGTCAAAATATTTCAGTGGTTAAATATCTGAAATTCGTATTATCTTGTAATCAAGATTAGGTAACGAAGTTGCTAACTAAGTGGTATATATATGAGTGATATTTTAGGGTAACATATAACGGGTTCAATTTCAGATATCTAAATAGTAATTTATTTCAAATTTCCATCGCCCATTACTATGGGTTGAAAAATTAGTCGTACAGTACCTACTCAAGAAGAGGGCCCGACCAACCATTCTGTCTTTTGTCTCTTTTCTCTCCCTTTTCTTTTATTGTAATTCAATGTTGTGATTTGTGATTAAATGTTTTCACAATGTTCGCATGAAATATTGTTACAATATGAAATCGACCATATTGTCTCAATGCTGTATTTCTTTATAATGGATACTATATTGTCAAAATGTTCTGAAAATATTATTAACATACAAAACGAATATTACACATATATTGTAGCCATTTTAATAATTTTATACAATATTGTAATAACATGTCTGAAATATATAATTCAATAATTGATATTTAGGTAGTGACTATACGGATAGACGAACGGACGGACAAACCATAGGGTAATATAAAGATGCCTTTACGTATACTCGTATGCATAGCAATATGAAGTAATCAAAACAGCGAATTACAGTGTAACCTTATATGAGGAAGTGAAATACCGTATTCGCCCATTTTGAACTTGGACTGATGTTTATTAATTATTATCTATTTGTTTATTAAACTCATATAACACATTTAGGACAGTTTCTTTATTTTGCTTACACGTTATATTTGAATATAATTTTACAACTTACTGAAGATATTTTAACGTAAATACACAAATTGTAATGCAGGACTTGAAATGCGACAAACACGAAAATCAAGAGTGAAAACAGTACTCAGTGAGCACGTGCATTTCGACGGCTGCGAGTGAATCTTGATAACAAATAATCAGGGTAGGAAATACAATAGAATATTTTAATCAAGGTTTTCTTTTACACATGGTCATACTGTAGCTTGCTCTTTTTCTTAATTAACATTTTTTATGCCTATGGCCACCCCCTGGGATAAACACATTGGTGGTATTATAAGGTTTCCTATACTTAAGTTAAGAAACCTAAAATGCGGTTTCGATATTTTTATTTAATATTTGGTAATTCTTATTGGATTTCAGTTTTTAATGTTATTATTTTATGATAAGTAGTTACATACTTAAGAATTTACACTCAAATTTTAACAATAATATTTGAATTATTCTTCTAAAAATAATGAGGACATTTTAATTTTAATTTCTTTTTTTTTTTAAATAATATTTTTATAATATTACAATATTTATATCATATTACTGATAATTTTAAATACCTAAAAATGAACGAAAACGGAATAAGTGTTTGTCAAAATGAACCCACCTATATATAATATGTAGGTACATTTTAACAATTTTTCAGGAAAAACAAAAACAGTTTTGTATTGTAGTTAATGATCTGTCATAATGATTTAATTTATATAGATATTACATTAAATTATATAAATAGATAAGAAGCATAAATAGCGTCGAATAATATATTGGTTTTAAAATGATGCTTTTTGTATTATTTTTATTTTTGTATTTATGCATATTGTATTTGTTACAGGTAATGTTCAGGGGTCAACTATAATTGTTAACATTATCCACGGGTTTTGATTAATGTTCAAATTTTGGACTTTAGCTAAGCATTAGACGTTATAAAAATGGATAATGTTAAAAATAGCTACATACATTTAAAATTAAATCTATATACTGATTATGAATACGGATGAAATTAAGTCATCCACCCAAAATATAATTATTTTATTACTTCTAATGTTTATTTATATTTACTTGTTTTTATGCATTATTTTTCATATGTAATATAACTAACTACATATTATTTACATCACACAATTATGCATAATATTGATTTTTTTTTTTACATATTATGGATTATTTGAACCAATTATTTTAGATTTGTTTGTAAAATTCATCCTAGTTGATATTTTCATAAGATATAAACACAGATTAAATTGATTTTACTATTTTTTTTTCCAACTATTGAATTTGAATGAAACATAATTTCAATATAATAAGAAGGAATACAACTTGAAAATAACGGATAATAATTGTTATAAATTGGAAAATAGTATTACAAAAAGCTTCCCTCTGAATCGTTTTATCGAAAGAAATGATTTATAATTGCTTTCAAATTCAACACATCCATCACTAGTATTCTATGCAAAGATCGTAGTGCTTCCGCCATCTACGATGCGACATTTTTTTATATCCAAGTTATATAATAATCCAAAAATATTTTTAATATCTTCCCCGATTGATAACCTCTAGACAAGGGTGTATGAGGTACACAAACTTCCACTTACTCACTTATTCTTTCAAATGGCCTTGAACACTAATGTTACAGGTATAACTAAGCACTGCAGAGTCAATTTTTAATTTCTTGTTCAATTCAACCATAGAATATAAATATAGGTATTGTACTTATTTTAATCGCAACGATTCAGAAGTCGTCTAAATTTTGTATAATATGTTTCGGTGTTAATGGAATGAATTAGAATTATGTGTATGTACGAGTATAAGTATAGGTACGACAAAATGTTGTAAAAATGAATAAACCATTTGTAGTGAAAGAAAATATAGAACTTTCGAGTGTGGGACTACGCGAGAAAAAAATTCAGAAATTTAAGCACTATGTAAATCAATTATTTGGAAGGAAGTAATTGATTTTTCAGTGTTTTACAATATGTCGTATTTGTATAATACATAGTATTATATAATATGTATATTGTACATATTAAAACAATTTCAAAAAGTATTTATGGAATTTAAAACTTTATTAACATAATTTTAAAAAGACGTGAAAAAAATGTGAACAAAATATAAACAATAGTATCAATACTAATATAGGTATTACTCTATTAGGTACTACTTATATCATAATATTATTACTCGTATTTAAATGTATGGAAATAATAAATATCGCAAATTTTAAGAACAATAAATATAACATGTCATGTGGCCTCACATTTTACAATGTTCCAGTATATATGATTATTGTTTAGTAATTGCGATTCGTTACCTGAGTATAAATTAAAGGTTCTATGGGTATCGTTATTGAAATTGTCCAGGAAACATATTTTCATTTTCATTTTTTTTCTCAGGGCTTAAAATCGATAACCGGTTAAAAATCACTTTTTTGAGAATCGAAAACCACTTCCCGATTTTGATTTTTACATCTAAGAAGCGTTCATCGGTAACCGGTAACCGAAAATCATATTTTTGGGTTCTTAATTTAAGCGGTAATTGTAATGGAACCGATAACCCATGTTGAAAAAACATCATTGTTTATATGCTATTGTATTATAAATATTATTTGTTTTGTCTATCATGCCTTCATCATTTTTACTTACTATTTTTATTTCCAACAATTTAATATTTATTTTATAATATCTATTATTGTATTATAATATGACATTTAATTGTATGGGTATATTTTAATAGCTATATATATATATATATATAATATATAAACATATAATACCCATAATATAATATATATATTATATGCTCATGGGTCGTCAGTCGTCACTAATGATACTGTTTATAGCTGGTGTAATAAAATTAAATTTAAGATAACAAAAACTAAAAAATAGTCATCAATTTATTGTTATTGTTTTCTATTTCCCGTGAATTTTCATATTATGGTATTCTGTGTAGTAAACGTGACGTTTATAAATAAATCAGTTGGTCGACTTATTGGAGATTGTTTAAAGCATGGACATATTATTATATAGGTTAAATTTGTAGAAAATCCGTTATATGTATACGAGGTACATGTACGTTAGCCCGTGGATAAAATAAATATTGAAATGACAGCAGGCACGATTGTGAAAAATTTGTTGTTTACGACCATTATTTTATAGTTATCATGAATTCTTTATAACTTTGTCATTTGCGATCGTAACGAAGTTTACTTTATCATGGTATCTATTTTCTAAATAATTTTATAATCTTACAAATATTCCGGGGTTGGAAAGCAGAGACCAAAAAGTTGGACACGACGAATATTCATAAATATTATAAATGTTTGTCAAAAGCCTATTTAAACTGTAATTAACTGTTCTAAAAAGTTAGAAGTGGCTTAAAACCGGTAAATGGTTATGAGAAGTAAGAAGTGGTTTTAAACCGAGAAGCGGTTAACTTAAAAATTACGGAGCGTTTTTAACCCAGAAGTTGTAACCACATAATTTTTAAATATTCAAAAAACTGTTTATCGATATCTACATGTATAAAAAAAACCGCTTAATTTATAGCTAACCTATCGGAGAAGTCAAAATAAATTATTACAGACAATTTTATTGTGTAGAAATACATACACGTAATATTTATTATAAAATAACCTTTTTCTTTGTTAATAGGTACTATTTCACTTTTAAAAAGTTATATTTACATGTGTATAAAGTAAAATAAATTTTACTTTTCACAACATAGAAATCATAATCTTCTAACTCTAAATATCTAAATTTAATAATTTATTTATAAATTTCAATATAAGGTTAAAAAATCTGGCAATTTTCACTATACAATAATTATTAAAGTGTATTTTCGAAATGAATACATAGAACTTTTTCATTCTCGGGTGACAAATTCCGTTAAAAAAAATAAAATATATGTTTATGCAAAACTGTTCAAACGTATTCATAAGTTGATTATAGAGCCAAAAGATTTATTACAAAATCGATAGATAAAGTGATATTAAGTTTAAAGAACTAAAATTTTAATAACTATAATAACTTGTAACAGAATTCTAATATGTTGTTCTCTATAGATTTATATAATAGCTTTAGTTTTAATTCTAAGTTTATTTTATCAGAAATCGGTTTTAATGATTTTCCATAAACATATTTTTACCATTTAAAATCCTTAATATTGTAAGAATATTATACAATCGGTTTTTGATGGATTACCGTGAATTGCGTTGTGTATGAAACGAGATTGCCAAAATAGGGTTTTTATATAAGTGACATTTTTTTGAGAAGATTATAATTTATTCATATATTTATTCGTTATATTATTTACTTATTCGATTAGTAATCAAAATTCGAATTTACGTTGTATTTAAAGGAATGTATAGTGTACAAATATCAGCAATATGTATTTATCTATAGACTACTCCTATAAATACTATATATTTAATATTATCTAATTTAATTTTTAATTTACTCTACAATACATTAGATATCATATAAACTATTCAACCCGCGATTAATTAAATGTTTTATTCTCATTTTTTAATGTGAACATTTATAAATGATGATTAAAATTTCGTTTTAAAAATATTACATTAAAATTAAATAAAAAGACACAATAGGTAAGTTATACCTTTATTACATTATTTCTCTTGAGATACGTTAAAATAGCAATCTAATCATTTACTTAGAATATTATATATTTTTAATGTTTTTCAGTTGAAATGTAATTACGTCGTAAAAGCAGATTCTTACTTGGAAGTACAAAATGTGAATATTTAATTTAAGTAATCTGATTAAAATCATCGTAGTCCTATATTTTTATTCAAGAAACTACTGCTTTCTTTTGTTCATTCGGAATACAAATTCAGTAATAATATTAAATGCGTTTACACAACAATTGGTATTTATATACTATTTGTTTATAGCTTCCTGTACTGAAATAATAATGCTGTACGTATTGGATGAATCTTTTTCCTTTTTGCTCATTTATTTTAGTGGGTTTTTATAAAAACGACTTTAATGATATTTTAAGAACAATTATTATCAAATTATTGAAAAACGTTAAAATAAATTAAAAAAATAATTTATAATCTCATTTAAAGCGCAACTTATTTATACAATTGTATGAAAATATTACTTTCATATTCCTTAATTTCAAGGACTTAAAAAAAAAATCATAGAATTACGAAACAAAATTATTTGATTCTTCTCTATTTGCATTTAAACGTGTGTGGTAAGATGTTAAAAAATTCTTTACTTTTTTGGTTCAATTGAATGGAGCGATTTTCTTGGCCTCCCTTTAAATATTTTCAAATGCTCTATCATGTGTTTCTTTCGTCATAACTCTCCATTTGTTTTCCCCTACTCCATATATAATATTTAAATTGGGCACTTGATCCAATACGTGATTTAGGGTTCATATTCACCAATAACTTTTCTCCCAATAAACATATTGAGTCCATTTCCTGTAAATATTTAAAATTTTTTGGTTTTGTTTATTGCTTACCCAAAAGTTTCATCTATCATACTCTTTTATTTCTCTTTATTGTTCCCTTGTTCGTCCTACATAAAAATATGGTTCAGTTCTTTGGGACTCTCAAACTGATTGTGCTAGTGAAACTGTCAAAAAGTTCCTTCGCCTTGCTGCTTTCCACCTTAACATTGCTCTCACTTCACATGATTATTCCTCTGTCCTTCAAGTTTTTCATCTCTCCAGTCTTACTGATCGCAGAAATATTTCTAACCTTTCTTTCAAAATTCCTCTCTAACAAAATTGATTCCCATGAACTTATTTCCCTTTTTAAACTTTAAAATTCCACTTCATACTACTCGTTCAACAATTAACTTCCTATCTCACCTTCTTCTCCTCTCTTTCTTGATTCCTCACTTATTATATGTCTTATGTGTGCAACTAATAATAATCCCTCTTTCACCATTAAGCCTTTTTATTTTATTTATTTTTACTTAAAATTTCATTAATTATATAAAATTATATTTTTAAGTATTTGTAAGTTATTTAAATTTTGTTTATCATATTTTTCACCAATTTTTTTCTTTATATATTAAGTTGATCATTGTAATCTTTTCAATAAATTGTAACTGTACTTTCATTATATTTTGAGCTTTAGCCTGTTATTTTTAATTAAATAAATAAATTAATAAATATTAATTATTAAAAATTAAATAATAATACATATTATAAAGAAAAGCCGCTTTATATATGGCCCTAGATAATATTAATATTTATCATTTGCTCTTTTTATTTCATACATCTAAGATATTTTTAAGTTAACAAAACTGTTAAAGGCTAATACCAAACATTTTTCAATAAAAATGCATATCAGTGGCTCCTTTTTGTTAAAAATATACCTAATAATACATATAGTTAAATATTGAAAAAATGTAATTCTCTTATAAAAATAAAAATAATATATAAAAATAAAATGTGCCTAGAGTATTCAAAAAAAAAAAAGGATTATAGATAACAATTAGTCTTGACCGTAAGTTATAAATGAGTAAATGACTAATATAATAACAAACAATGAATACAAAGACAAACATGAAAATTAAAAATCATAATTCATAGAATATACAAAAAATAATAAGTAACAAATTATTAAACGTTGAATTGTAGTTTCTCTTTTACATATTATTTATTTTATAAGGTACATTAATTTTACTATATATATTTATATATATTGTATTTTTTTATAATACACAATTATTTTTAAAATATAGTTTAATTTATGGTTTAGTTGTAATTTAACTGAGAAACTAAATTTTAGAAATATACAATAACTATTATAAAAATCTAATATTAATATTATTTAGGTATTTATATAGTTATTTATAATAGAAAATTATATTTTATTCTTCATTACTTTTGTATAAATGATTATTTATTTATAATTATGCGTTTTTACATAAAATGTAAGTAATTAAATATTTAAAACTAAAATACACTTTTATCAAATTATTTTATAGGTGTTTTATATTGTATTTAAAATATAAATTTTTACATTTCGTAAAATTAATAAGAAATAAAATGTAATTTTCTTTTTTCTTTTTCTTTTTATTTTTTGGTTCATTTTATTATAATACTTATACTTGATGGAAAATGAATTATAATAAAAAGCTGTTTTTCACAATAATAATAAGAGAAAATTAAAAGTATGAAAAAAAAAATATATTAGTAAATTAAAATTGAAAATATTTATTAAAATACATTTTACCTTTATCTTTTTATCTCGAATTGTATTTTTGAATTAATCCCAAGTTCCTTTAATTGAATTTGACCTTTAATTGCATAAAACTGTAAATTCATATGAAATAATATCTAAGATCTTACTCGTAATATTATGAATGTACATTATGTATTTTTTTGTTTAAATACCAAAATTAA
The DNA here is from genome assembly GCA_025469235.1 of Pemphigus obesinymphae. Lineage (NCBI taxonomy): Eukaryota > Metazoa > Arthropoda > Insecta > Hemiptera > Aphididae > Pemphigus > Pemphigus obesinymphae. Next base: position 25,766 of record JAIPRL010002209.1, on the reverse strand, counting down.
CCTAATGTCTAAGTTAAAATCCGAATAGTTAATCAAAAATATAATTTATGAAAATCACATTTGATCAAATATTTTTAATAAAGAATATATTATTTGTTAGCTTTAGTTTGTAAAATTAATTTATACTTGTGAAAGTGAACTATATTATTGAAAAAAAAAAAAATCATAGTTTATTTAAATTATTTCTTATTTGTCAAGGTGTAGGTTTTAAAATTATAATATATATTCAATAGACGATGACATTGAAAAATAAAACATATCTAAAGATATTTCTAATAAGATAAAACGATAATAATAATAATAATAATAGAACGATAGTTAAAATATATTGTTTTAGATAATTAATAATAAATATAGTAACTTAAATACAGAGTAGAACAAAAATGTGTCACATTTAACATACTATTTCCGTAAAGTATAACAATAATAATATTATGGTCTATAGAATAGGTTATAATTGGTAATAAAATAACTCATAACTAGAGTATAAAACATAGAATTAGATGAAGAAAAGTACAAAATACCTATATTATGATAGACAGGTAGTTTTAGTGGTAAAAATACTAAAATTCAACAATAAAGTCGAAAAAGCGGAAAGCTTCAATAGTATCTAAGAATAGAATGAAATAGAAATAGTAACTAATATATATTATATAGACATTTTTCATGTCAAAATCGAAAAAAAACTAATAAAATACTATATTGTTAAAATACGGACAGTAATACTATATGCACGTGATACATTGCCGACAGCAAATTAAGATTAGACAGGATTAATGGCGTATTAGAAAGAAAATTTCTCAACGAAATGTATGGAATAAAACAGAACAAATATGAAACTGCAGGTGAATTCAAAATTAACTCATAATAAAAAACTTAAAATGGTTTAAGAGAAAAATATATTTTCTTGACCTTCTAAGGATGAAGACTATCTATATGTTAGCTTCAACATGTATTAAAATCAGTTGGCCGAGTAAAATACGCGAGTGGAATTCATAAGGTAAGAGACCACTAGAGGGCCAAAATCAAAATGGAAAAATGGTTCCTTTTGTGGATTTTTATTCTTTAAATACTTGAAGTTAAACTTTGATGATGCCATACTAATGGGAAGAACAGAAAATAACAGAAGAAGCTGTATAAAACAACGATGGGTCATAGTGGCTTTTAAGGAAATGAGGTTAAGAAAATGAATAGACATTAACAATATTAAATAAGTACCTCTAAGCATTTATTGATAATACCTATATTATTTATCTATGTGCATTGTGTATATAATATATATTATATAAGTATGTACAGTACCTACCTATATAGTTATAACCTATAAGTTACATATATATTTTAAATTTTTAAAATTTTTAATGTTGTCTTTTGATTAATGAGTAATGGAGAAATAAAAAAAATATTTAATTATATTTTATAAATTTTCAACATATTTGGATGAATTCTTTTTGACTAATTGTCTTTATATATATTTACATTATGTTGTTTATGAAATATCTTAGATCCGTCTAAGCAATTATATTCCAATAAATCCAAAGATCATATAATTCCTATAGGTATAAGAAATACAAATTATGTAATGTTATGTATACATTTTCAATTTAAAAATATCCTAAATCATAGTTAATATAATTTGCATAATAGCGTTTCATGACCCAGTAATAACAATCACGATAAACATATTATCATAATATATTTTACTAGATCACCGCCGCTTAAAGAACGGTTTATTGTTTATGACTATACCGAGTAAATATTAAATCTACACATAAATATAAACGTATAATTTATGATAAATAAACACAGCATCCAAGTAGTATTTTCTGAATATAATATTATGTACTGGGATCAAAATTTTATAATTTATTATAGTGAACAATATACACTAGGTATAATTATAAAGTTAGGGTGTATTTATGTACTTAAAAACTACTGATCCGTATAGATAACAAAAATGCACTAAAAATAATAAATAATTTATTAAAAAACAATATTTAATTTATTTATTTTAATATTTGTAATATAAAAGTATAATACTACTCGTACATATAATATGCTACAAAATAAAATCCATTTTCATTTTGAAAATAGAGTAATGTTCATATCTATGGAATTACTTTAAATGATCAATATTGTGTGTTCTGTATGGTCAATGTTGTCAGTGTTGAAAATTATCTAGATAAAAATTTTTTATTTTGTATCTTATTTGTATAAATTTATATTACATTATTTGTATTCGTTTCTGGTTAAAAACAATATTAAAATATAAAATGTATGATATTAAAAATTAAAAACAACTTTTTACTAGACATCATATTCTGTATTGTTTTACTAACTATTTATCAGGGATTTTATTATTATTCTAATAGTTTAATATTTATATATATTTAGTATAATATAATAAGTTACTTTATTAATAAGTAATAAATAAAAGGCATTTGGTTTTAATTTTTGAGAAGAAAGTATAAGTTAATGTGATTTTACTTTATATTCTAAAATGTATATTAATATATAAAACCATGTAAAAAAGAAGGTGATTAATATAAGTATTTAAGTAAATAAATGATTTAATACCTTTTAACTTATATACTTTAACACTTGGAAAGGGATATTCAAAAATATAAGATGTATCAAACTTATTAAAAAAAATGTATAACATTAAAACTTTTATTCACTAGGTATTTTTATCTAAATAAGCAACATATTAATAAAAAATACAATTTAATTTATCTAAATAAAAATAGTTTTATCTTTATCTACATTAGTAAATTATTGTATAATTTATACACTATCTATATTATTGAATTATTATTATCAGTGGCAAAGAGAGAAAGGGTAGGTACTTATTACTTATATGATGCGTTTAACTTTTTTGCATTGATTATTTTGTCTGAAAATTACTTTAACAATTTTTACTTTTATTACTAAATAATATTAATATACTACGTATAACAGTAAATAACTGTTATTTATTTAATATATATTTTGATACAGCTTAGTTTAGAATAGGTACTTTAGAAGCAACTGAAATTACTAGATAAAGAAAGTGCCAGTGGTTTCAATTAAAATTTAAGTAATAGTTTTCAATAAAAAGTTATTATACTACGAGTTATGAACACATAATATTTGTTATTTACCAAATATATTTTTACCATGTTTTAAAAATAGTCTTTTAAATTTATTACAATATAATAATAATGATAACAATTCTAATTTTTCTAATCTTTCTCCCCACGTACAAAAAATTGTTCGGAAAATGAATAATGAAAATGCAATAATCATTTTAATAATATAACAGTAATATTTTTACATTAGTGTATATTTTTTTTCTAATATCATGTTTGTCACGCATGGAATGATTTTTCGTCTTACGTGTTTAATATTTTAGTCAAACCGAATGATGTATGCCGAATATGGTGACAATGTGACACCAGTGTGTTATTGTATAACCTTAAAATCGATGATGCAGATGTCGATACGTGCATACACTATAAATACATATATAAAAATATGCACAAAAATATTCTACATATATATTTATATTTATACTATGACTTCCTTTTATTTCCTGTAGTGCATTCGAGTTATAGTGTTAAATATTAAAAATGATAAAATGACTAGTATTTTTGTTCCCTAAAATGCGAATTTTTAAAAAATATAAAGAAAAACTCGTCTAAGGCTCTAAAAATTGGCCAAACCTATGAATTGAGTGCATGGTAAGATGGTAAATCCAATTATCTTTCATATTAACTATGGACCTTACAGCGGCCGATTCATCATCCATCTATATGATTCACCTTCATTTACAAATTGTATAGTATATCTATTATATCATCGATACTAAAGTGTATTTTTTTCACTTTTCAAGATTAAATGATAACGAGTGAAGTATTGATGACACTATTACAATGTATCTATAATCTTAAATGTCTCACAAGGTTGAGATTTATCATCTCCAGTACTATTTCTGGTTTTCATTATTGCTCTTCGTTTAGTTTTTCAGAACAGACAGTTTGAATTAGGTATTTGGCAATGATTTAACGATATAAATATCCGTTTAAAATATGAACGATATAATATTAGACGTAAATCGGTTCCATGAATAGTGTGAAGTAAATGAACTATCAATTATTATCATTGAATGTAATCTCAGAAATTCACATTTAGGCGAAATCGATCCCAACTAATTGTTCATTATGATATAATATTGATATCTATGGCAATAAACTAAGTCAAATTAATTGTGTCGGAGATCTAAATGTAATGTTTTCTTCAATTATTACATTTAACGCACAAATTAATATGGTTTATGAAAATGCTATAATTAAAGTCCTTCGATTTGTTAATAGGGAAATGTATAAATCATAAGGATCTAAACTATCTATAGGTTATTTATTACTCTTCAATATGATTAATTCTTGAATTTGGTTGCATAGTATGATACACATGTCAAATTTTCACACTATAAAAACAATTTTTTTGTACGATAGCTTATCGGTTAAGTTTTACAACAAACGTGATTATAGTAGTAGCTTCTTATCTCAATTTAGTTCTTTCAAAATGTAAACGTTTGTTTATTGATGTTCGTGCATAAATTGTTAAATGATAGTAAATTGTCTTGAAATTTTAAATTAAATTGGGTTCCAACTTTTTAATTATCAAAAATGTAAAAATTAACGAAAAATGCCACAACAATGTCTAAGTTAATCTAGTTAAGCAAAGTCCACTTCATTGGTTATCAAAATATAAATAAAATAAACAAATTTAAGCAAATTAATTTGCCCATGTCAGTTCATCTGATCGTAAATATTTAATTTATACAGCCATGATAATTAAAGTATTGTTATCTTTAAAATTGTATTATATATTTTCATTAAAATATTATATTTAGTATTTGGGTTTCATTTTATTTGTATAAATTATCCAAAAGTTCTCAAAATATAAATATACATTTTATCAATGTATAATATTATATCTGTTGGGTATATAATATGTTTAGATATATTATTAAATATATTTGGATTTTTATACTGAAATATTAATTTTATCCATCCGAATGACAATTATACACAGATATCACTATAATTTCATTATGTACCTACACTATTACACTAAAACACATATCATGTCGAGAAGGGCAAGATCGAGATCCGATCCTGTAAAACTACAAACTAAATATTATAATAAATAATATTTTTTTACAGTGAAAATGTTAATTCTTCGTTTACGGTAGAAGTATTAAATGAACAGCAAATATCAGATGACATACTTAATATAACACCTCCAACTGCATTTTCTACTCCACTTAGTGTAAAATTACCAAAACATAGAAATGATTTAATAAATTTTCCTTGTAGTGATGAAGTAGATGAAATTGAAGCGTTTAATCTTCAAACTAATAACGATAATGATACTATTAATGATAGGTAAGTACCTATAATTCTAAACAAAATTTATATACTGATTTTTACAAATATTTACTGGTTTTAAGAGGCCTCAACACCTGTGATTTTTAAGGGGTTCTGTATAGGCAATTTTTAAGAAATAATATGAAAAATAAAAATCTAACAATTTAGAAATATTGGGTACATTTCGAAAATTAATCTAAAAATAGTTCCGTACCTGTATCACTTTTTATTGTTGTGTAATCATAATAAACTTCCACCTAAAAGACCAATAAGCGTGACAAAATTGTGGAACTATGGAAAGTCGGATTTACAATCTGTAAACAGATTTGAATGTGTCGGCTTGTCTTTTATGGATCGATCGAGGCATTCTTCTTTATTATTACAGATTAAAATATAATCAATGTTTAAAAATTGTGATTTTTAATGATAAATAACACGACTAAAAAATTAAATAAAAATAAACGCCTCGATCGATCCCTAGAAGACAGATTGATAAATTCAAAACAGTTTTCAGAATTGAAATCCTACTTTTCAAAATCCCACAGTTTTGTCACGCTTTTAGGTTGATTTTTCGTTGGTGTTGCGGCCTCTTAATATTAGGTATTTTATTTTTATTGTTTGATTTCATAGGGTTACGGAATGTAAAAAAATACCTTTAGTTGGCTGAAGGATTGTAGACATTTTTCACATATTTGAACAAATCAAAATATTTCGACATGTAGGTAATTTTGGATGTACTTTCAGTGATATGGAATATATATATCAGAAAAAATAAATGGATTTTTTTTCATTTCAATTCAAGTGTAAAATGTGTATTTCGTCAGAAAATTAAGAAGCCGATTATTTGTCTATAAATAAAGCGGTTTTAAATTGCACTGTAGCAATTGGTAAAATATATTCAAATTAATAAGTTGTATAAATGAGTATTTTATGTACACTGTACTCAGGGTTGGGCAGTATCTTATATTCTGTTCTGGAAAGTATCAAGTATCTTGTATTGTGATCCTTTTTTTTAATTTAAAGTTTAACAACTATTATTATTATGAATAGTAATATTTAGTATATACCTACATATATTTTATCTTCATTTATATAGTATTATATCTTTTATAATATTCAGGGACGTTCCGGTCATATATAATGGGGGGGGGGGGGTGTTTATGTATAGTTTGCCGACTATTCCGAAATAAATACTCTTTCAAAAACGGTTAATAAGCAAAAAAAAAAAAAGTCATGATAAAAAAAGTGACATTTTGACGACTATGTAAAATGTTCTACCAAATTTTTGCGATTTGCCGACTAACAAAAATCTCTTGGAGGGGTGAACACCCCTCCCCCCTTCCACCCGTTCGGAACGCCCCTGATAATATTAATACTGTATTCTAGTACCCACTCATAATAATATTATAGTGTCTGGCGTTATTTTCCGATTCGTCAAACACGTATAATTAGTCAGCACCTACACAATATTCTTCGTGATAACTGTAAAATAAGGCAAAATAGGCAAATAGGCAAAATTTATCTAGTATTGAGTATCTAGATAATCATTTTGAAGTATATTTGCCGTTCCTGACTGTACTTAGTGTAGTAATTTATAATTATATTAAAAACGATTTTTTTTTACAAATGAAAAACTAATTTACCGTAGGTATTGGTCAAAGACAATTAGCAGAATTTTCAGCTGCATTAGAAATGCCTTGTATGGCCAATACAACCTATTCAAGAATGCACGAATCTATGAGTTCTAGCATTCACGATAGTGCTTGGACAGAAATGTTAAAAGCTGGCGAGGAAGAGAGTAGGTTAGCGATAGAAGCAGGAGACATTGATGAAGATGGAAATGCTGTATGTACTGTTGTAGCAGATGGCCAATGGGCTAAAAGAAGTTACAAGTCGAAATACGATGCACTATCTGGGACCCTATTCTCGAACTCGTGTGATAAAATATCACTTACGCTAACTATCAAATTTTATTTCACAAAAAATATCAAATTTTTTAAAACAGGTATTCTCGATTCTATAACGATAATAAATTATCGGTGGTGATAATATATCGATATTTGATATTTTATCAAAGTTTTAAGTATTGTAACGTCGCAATCATCGTCTGTTATCACTGTTACCATAATTATTGATTGATAATGTATACCTATTCATTAAACTTTTTCTACAAAATTTTACAAATACCTATTTACTTTTAACTTTAATTCAAATTTTCAATATAATAACAATAAATGGATGTCCGTAAAAGGAAAGGGTATATGTCTGCAAACCAGAAACAAAGACTTGTAGAAATAATGGCTCAGCCCGAACAAATGTGTTTAATAATGGGAAAATTCACACAAAGTTTTACGAAAAAAGATTGTGAGGCAAAATGGAATAAAATAGCATTATCGCTGAATGCAATACCTGGAGGAGTTAAGACTGGTGTAGATTGGAAGAGAGTAAGTGTTAATAATACTGACATTTGTTCTATTCTTTTCTAATATTTATAATTTTAAAATAATTAATTGTACATTATTTTGATGTACCTAGACAGTTGTATTTATATTACAAATAAGTTAATTACAGGCATGGAGTGACATAAGAACTAAAACTAAACATAAAAATATGATGTTGAAGAAATATGTCAATAAAACAGGCGGTGGTCCTAGTAGTTCTATCATTATGAATAATGTAGATGATCAAATAATTTCACTCATAAATCCAACTACTATTTCAGGACATAAAAATGTCTTTGAGTCAGCAGTAGAGTTTAATTTGAATGATAACATAGGTACCTACCTACTTTATTTTAATTCTACATTATTATTTTAGTAATATATTATATTTGTATTTAGATCAAGTCGATGTTGAATACCATAATGATACTGAATTGAATAATGATATTAAATTGAATAACGATATTGAATTGCATGATGATACTGAATACCAAAATGAAGATGATAATATTATTTGTGATATAGTTGAACTACCAAATCCAAGTAATGAAATAAGCTACTAACTTATATTCATGAAATGTATTTTATAATAATTGATGTGCCTGAATATTTTTATGCATTATATAATATTATATTATATAAATCTTATTTTTAGGTACATCAAAATATATCGAAAGTGATTTAGAAAAATCAAAAATAGGAAATAGGTCTGAATCCAAGGGTACAAAACATGTAAGATCTAAACAATTTAAGTCTAGAACTGTTGCTTCAGTTAGACTAGAAAAAAGTGTTGAAGCATCACAGCAGTTGGTAGAAATAGGGTATAAAAAATTGTATTTAAAAAAAGAATATTATAAAAAAAAATTGGAAATATTAGAGGCACAAACGAAAATTTTAGAAAGAAAAGCCATATCATTAGAAAACATTCAAAAAGATCTGAAGGAAATTTCTGCACATCATATTATTTAACCTTAAAGTCTATAATCATTCAAAAAGACCCAAGTTATTAATTTTATTTTTATTTTATTTTGTTTATAGTTTTTAATTTTGTTTCTTTTATTAGACTGAATTTTATGTACCTAATTAAAGACTGATTATAAAAATAATTCCAAGTCATTAAACTAAAAACATTAAAAAATGACTAGGTTGTTAATTTTTTAATTTTATTTTGTTTATAGTTTTTAATTTTATTTGTTTTATTAGATTGAATTTTATGCGATTAAAGACTGAATATAATAATAAAAAAACAATAATTCTAAGTCATTAATCTAAAAATATTAAAAAATAAGTAAATTGTTAAGTTTTCTGTTTTTATTTTATTAAATTTGTTTACTTGTTCACTGTAAAATGTACTTATAGACAGATTATAAAATAAAAAAAAAATTTCATATCTTTAATATAAAACTTTAATAATTTAATATAACAAAATTGCTAAAAATTGTTGATTATTCTCTGTTGTATTCTTCTTCCAGCTGTTAAATCATCGTTAGCGATCTGATTGCCTTCATGAAAAAATGGGTTCAAATACACCAAAGTCTAGGTTATTTTCTGCAATGAGATTTTCTGTAGGTAACACTTCATTATTTTCAATACACATATTATGCAATATTGTGCATGCATTCACTATTTTGGACGCTTTTACAGGTGAATAGTGAAGCACTCTGTGTTTTAATAGGCAACTGTAACAAAAAAATTCAAGTAAATTCAATATAGTATTTTTTTAAATAATATATACATATATTTAAATAATATAATATACCGGAATCGCATTTTCAATAGGCCAATACATCTTTCTATAAGACTGCGGACATGTTTAAATCGACGGTTGTATCTTTCTTCAGCCATATTGGGCTCGAAATGATTTAACGGTGTCATAAGCCAAGGTCTTAATGGGTAACCAGAATCTCCTATAAATTTTAAAATCATTTTAATAGTATACTATATAATTATAAATAAATAAAATATAAAAACCCAATTTCTTTTAAAATTTGTTTTAGTAGTTTATTACTAATTTTAAATACCTAATAAATAATACCCAGAACTATAATTAGATATTTGTCTCAAAGTGGGTTCTAATTGACAGTTGTTCCAAATATATGCATCATTAACACTACCGGGGAATAAAGATGAAACATTTAAAATTTTCATACGATTATCGCATACCTAAAAAGATAACACATTAATTTAATTATTTTATTAAAGTTTAATACGTGCTAAGACTTACAAGTTGCACATTTATACTGTGATAATTTTTCCTATTCACATAAATATATTCTGGATGATTTTCGTCATACGTTGGTGGAGGGAAAATTGCAATGTGGGTACAATCAATTATACCAACAATTCCAGGAAAATTATATTTTTGAAAAAATCTGAAAATTGGTATTGTATAGAATACTAATTATAATTAAATTTTATTTTTACATATTTGAAATCATGATTAAAAAGCCGGTCATTAGGGGCTGGAAGCACTTCGCTTTGTTGGGTAGGATACTGGTGGTGGATATATTGATTTTGAAAGCAATTATAAATTATTGCTTTCTAAAAAGACGATTCTGAGCGAAGCTTCGGTGTATGTCACATAATATTATAATATAATATAAAATTGAAATCGTTACCCGGGAAACTCGAATAAACAAATTACATTAACTGCAATTTACACCTAAAATGACCATTTTTTGCGCTTTAAAATCAAAATTTTTCAAAATGACCCCTCTAAAGTACCAACTAGATGCAATTTGCTACCGGAAACCAGGTAAGTTTGTAAAAGATCGGAGCACTCCTACTCCTTCTGGTAGAAAATGTGTTTACAGAAAAATAAAAAAATAAAATAAAATAAACATCATTGTAAAACAATTAGCTTCCTCGCTACGCCCAGAATCTAAAATACTGTTAACTAAAAAAAAAAAAAACTGTGACGAGTGGTAAAGTATACTTTAAACTCAACAATCTAATAACAAAAATTATTTGATGTGATTCTTACTCTTCTCTGAGTTTACGAAGCTCTTGAAAATTTGAAGGATATTTTACCCATGCATGAAAAATATCTGGAACGTTTAAGGCATTTACAACTTCATCGAGTGCTCTGGAAACAGATGACTGTGAAATTGATGAAAACATACCATTTCCCATTGTTAGCTGGTAACTTCCGATAGCGAAAAAGTTTAAGGACACAAGTACCTAAATATAAAAGGCGTTGATTGTACATATATATTGTACATAAATCTATATTTCTAATTATATGAATGCTGTGCTTATTTTTGTAACCTCTCTCATTATCATAAAATACATTCAAATAACTTATTCATTATGAGAGATTTAAAATTTTGCATTACTATATAATATATATAAGTACAAGAAATAATTTGGTTCACAACTTACTTTTGTTGGGATGTCAAGTGTTGAAGAACGACTTGGTTCTGTCATAAATGGAGTTACCATATTAATTAGTTGATATACTAATGTTTTGGACAGTCTAAATTTTCTAATGAAATCTTTATCAAACAATGTAAAAGCATCCAGTCTCTTATAAAATTGTCTTCTGTTTTGTGCACCTTCTTGAAACTCAAGATTTTCTAATATGGCAATAGCATGCATGATTTCGTCCATTTTTTTATTAATAATTGTATACACTATACATAAAAGTTTTTATACAAAAATAATTAACAAAAAATGTATACAAAAATTTAATAAAATCACGTTATCGAATTTTGTTTTATAAATTATCACAAGGAAAACCGTTGATAAAAATTTATCAGAGTATAAAACACTCGTGATAAATTTTCACCAAATATAAAACGATAAAATATCAAATATGCATTCTAGAATACCAAACCAGGTTTTGTCGATAATTTTACCGATAATTATCAAATATTACTCGTGATATTTTATCACGCGATTTCGAGAATAGGGCCCCCGGAGTGGTATTATTGTTTAAATTTTTTAAAGCATTGAAAATAAATACATAATTTTTCTGTAGGCAACTATTATAGGATATAAAACAAAAAAAATATTGTTAGTTGGGATTCAGAATCGGTATTGTGTCGTATGTCATCGCGCTGCTTTAAAAAAAGTACCAAAGCCAAAACATAATTGTTTTAAAAATTGGAATAAATCGGCTACTAGTATTGAAGCTGACGGCGTAGTAGAAGGATTTCAAAAAAGTATTGAAATGCACAATCTAAAATATAATAAATTGATCGCTATGTTTATTCAGTGGCGTGCAGAGCTTTCTTACTAAGAGGAGCAAAATTATTTTCACACCTACCCACCCACTTAAAATAACCTATTTTTAATAAATCTACGGTACGCCGTACCAATTATGTTTTTTGGCCGTACCTACCGACTACAACTGATCTGTAGTAATAATGTGGTATGTAGATTTACTATGCTGCGCGTGTGTAAGATAGAGAGTAAATATGTATATGTGTTTTAAGTTATTAAACTTAAAATAAATGATCAGAGTACACAAAAAATAACTAATAAGTAAGGCAATTACATTTAATTAATAAAATTTGTATGCATCACTCCCCAAAATAACAATATTAGAATGTTTAATACCAGAAAAATAAATCTAACACTAATCTACAACACTATGTTCAATAATAAATAAATACAATATTTGCTTTTCACTAATTTAAGTCCATACATAATTATTTCATGAATTTGATTAAATTTATAGTTTATTAACCAGTGACTGGTAATAAATTTAATTAATGGTAAGCAAAAGATCAAATTCATTTTACAAGAAAAATTATTTATTTCTATAGTTAAAAAAAAATTGTATACAAACTTATAAACATTTTTTTTTGGGAATGTTAATATTACTTAACTTGTTTATGGTTAGGTTAGGTATATAAAAGTAAATATTGAACTCAAATATTAAATAGAATCTTAAAAGTTAATAATTAGGTATATAAATAATAATATCTATTTGTCTGTTAGGTATGCATTTAATTTTCTGAAAATATATTATACCTGTGTTCATTTAAACATCAAAGAATCTTTTAATACCTCAGATGATAGTCTAAATAAATCAATTACTTTATTATAGTTAATTTGTATATCTCTCTCACAACTCAGTAACATTAAGCTCTCAAGTGATTTTTGTCCCATTGTAGATCTAAGTCGAGTTTTGATTAACTTGACCTGTAATAAAAAAATAATCATCAATGAAAATTAGTTAAAAAATATATTGATTTTTATACAAAAGCCAATTTTTACTTTTGAGAAAGAACGTTCAGCGGTAGCTAAAGTAGCCTGAATAGTCCCAAGAGCTTTATATGCTAGATACAAATTTGGGAAAGCCGTCATTAAGTCATAATTTGAAAGTACATGCAAAATTGTACTAACAGTAATTTTTGGTTCATTGTTTACGAAAATTGTATCTTCATTTTCTGTATCATTTTCACTAGAATCAGTGTTATTTTCTTTTGTGTTATCATCTAGTTTGTGTAATAAAGATGGTATGTTTAGTCCAGAAATAAGTTCATTTAAACTGTGACTAAACTGAATATATTCTCGTTTCAAATCATTGTTGTTAATATCCTTTAACCAATCTGAAATATAAGAGAAGCTATCTTCTGGAATATGTATATTTTCTTTTTTTTATACTTATTAATCGCTCAGGAGACAAAAGTGATAAATCTTTAAATGTTTCTTGGGCACCGCTAAATCCAGAATCTATAGATACAATGATTTGATCCAATACTTTAAAATATGTATTTGTCTTATATCTATAAGCTGCCGAAGTAGATATTTCATCATATGTATTTTCATCGTGTAATTTATTTTTCTTTCTGGATCTTGTATCTTTAAAATCAAATACAGAAATTCCATATTTTATAGCAAAATTTTTTGCTTCAGATACAGTTAATTCATAATTAACATCACAGCGCATACTTATGAGTTTTTCTTTGGATGTATTCACCAGGTTTATTGCTTGAATAAAATCAATAGATCTACTTTGTAAATAATTGGATAAGAGTGTAGTAATTTCAAAAATTTGTTTTAAAAACATCATTGATAGTATAAATTCAAATTTATTAATGACAGTCAAAAGACTTTTAGCATTTGATGCAGTTACTCGGTCAGAATCATTAATTAATCTTCTTAATGATTCTAACAATGCTCCAAATCGCTCGAATATAACTGTGATAACCCCGCCATGTGAAGTCCATCTTGTGTCAGAAAAACTTTTCAATCGTCAGCATCTTTGACCTGAATATAACTCCTGTTGACATTTAATAAACATAGCAGTTCTTTTCCTCGCTCGTAAAAATGAAATCAATGTTTAAACTTCCCCAAAGAAAAGTTTTGTGATTTGGCAACAATCACAAGTATCTACTATGACTAAATTTAATAAATGTGCAAAGCACCATACATAAATTGCTTTTGGGGTTTCTCTTTGAATTATTGTTCTCAGACCAGAATATTCACCTTGCATTGCAGCGGCTCCATCATACGACTATGCACAAAATTGTTGACGCCAATTTAAGTTATATCTATGAGTTATATCACAAAATACTTTAAATATCCTTGGCCAGCTGCAGTTTCCAGTGCTACTAATCTTTCTTCAATACTGCCATTTTTGTTGACATATCTTAAAACAAATGTAAATTGTTCTTGATTCAAAACATCAGTGGTAGTATCAATAATAACAGCAAATAATCCTTAACAAAGCTTCCTTAATACTCTTCAATATTTCCGAACGAACAGTTTCAGCCATTATGCTTACCAACTTATTTTGGCTTCTATTAGATAAAAATGATACTCTTAGACGTGAATTGGAACTATTTATTTTATCCAAATGAGTTTTTGAGCCAGCATGATGATTACCGAGAACTTTAATAAGCTCTAAAAAATTTCCTCTATTTGAAGAAGATTTTGTTTCATTGTGTCCACACAATGCTATATTTTGCCGAGCAATATACAATAGTGCATCTATGTTTATTCGAACTAAATCTCTATTTGAAGCTACTTGTTGATTAGCTGAGTGTAACAATGTTACATCTAAACATTGATTTTTTGTATAAATTCCTCGACTTATCTCTGCTTGTAAATGTTTAGGAGAAGATTCATGGTTTTCAATAGTTCTTTTTTTTTTTTTCGAAATATTATCAAATATTCCAATTATTAGATCCCTTTGTTACAAAATTCTTATTTTTACCTTTATTCAAACTGAACAATTTACGAGTTGTGCAAAATACTTGGTCAACAGATGATGAATATGACAGCCACAACCGTTTTATTGGCGATGTAGATATAGCAGGAACTATTTTATAATAATAACTTTCATGAAATGAACGTAACTTTCCCTCCGAATCACGAATCTTTGGAAATGAGCTGTTAGGTAATTCAATTGGTTTTGGTTGACATGGACCAAGCCCCACAAAATAATTAAGTAAAGTATGAGATACACGATTTGGAATTTTAGCAGGATCGTTTGGGAATAAACAGCTTTGTATAGAAGTGTTATCTTGGTCAAGAATAGATTTAGATTTTTGAACATAAGTTGAAGGTATATTCTCACATTCAGCATTCAAACACATACTCAACTGCAAGTCATCATTAGTGATATTAGAATCATTTTCTTGATCTAAAATGTTAATAAAATATATAATTAATTAAGTAATAAAATTAAAAAATAATTTAATGTTATCTTCTTGAAGAATTAATAAAAATAACAAATTTAATAAATAAGTTTAAAGGTCTATTTAACCACCACACAGTGGCGCTGAAGTTTTAAAAATGTAGTTGGGCAATTCTAAAATTTGAAGGCCTTAGCCGTAAGCTATCTACATATGTTACTATATAACATATATTGTCAAGAGGCCTTGAGGCCAGTTTTGAAAAAAATGGTCGGACCGTGGTCCGACTTCAACATAGACGTCAGCGCCACTGACACCACATATTATTAATTAAATAATACAAATGTATTGGGATTTTAAATTGCATGAAACAAAAAATCAATTAAAGCAAATTAATGGGTATAATCCACACATTTTTCTTATCTTAATCATTGGCAGTCAATAAATTAAATTAATTTGACAACCATAATTGACATTTACTAAATGTTGCTTTTTTTATTTAATAGGTACCATAAATGTATAACAATAAATATGTAACCATAAATATTTTTTAAATTATAAATATTTTTATTCAAATTTAGCGTTTAAAAATAAAACTTAATGTCATACCTATGTCATGTAAAATAGAAATTATATTTTTATATTTATAATCAAATGAATAATAATTGCCCAATGTCAAGTTACCAATTAGTCTTAGTCTCATTATAATCATGACTTTAATCTAAAACTTAAATTAATAGGTAATGTAAGGAATAAGGATTGAGTTTTAAATGTATTGTCATGTAAAGTAATGTAATATTGTCATGAATTATCAAAGTAGGTACTCATAATATAAAAATGTTAAAATAGCCAATAGAGACTATAGGTATTAAAAAATACGTACATAGGTACAACAGATTATTTTTATATCACGAGTTAAAATACTTAGACATTAGGCAACAATGGTAGCCGGTAGGTAATAAAAGAAAATGTTTTAATTAATATTTAATAATTATCAATTTATAAATAATAGATAGGTACTTGCCATTTTTTTGTTTGATTTTTTGAACAATAAACACACAGTGTGAAGTATTTTGTTTTAGAATAAACAATTAAAAGTTGAACGCATTTAATTAAAGTTCAAAATTTGTTATGAGATTTTTATTAATTGTATACACAAACAAGCTTGTGAAATTGTGAATAAAAACATCGTCTTTACAATTAGATAGTTGAACTTGAAACAGATTTTGAATCTGCCCAAAACAAACGGTGTTTATTTCTTAGGTAGATACCTACTATTTGAACAATTTAAGAGAAAAATACTATTACTGTTATATATAGGATAATTATTGCAATTAGTTTGCTAATTTTATAGCAACCTAATTCTAATTTTTTTTAAAATAATTTTTTTTATGCTATTTTTCATAGTATGCACATGAGGTAGGTACCTATTGTATTGCATAACAAATATAATATTTTGATTTCTGATCATATATCTTTTATATATTCATGCTTCTGATGTATATTAACGAGATATTTGAATTTTAATACACACGCGATGTGCGTGAAGAAATATGCTATTATGATTGTTAAAAATAATTATTAATTACTATAGTCGTGCAATAATTTATAATGTATTCATATTACATAAGTACTTACCTATAATCACCTATAATTTTACCTATATAATTATTAATATTTATATAATATATTTATAATATATATATATATTAATATATAATTTATAATTTATTATTCAAAACACCTGATCAAACATTGAACACTAGATATAGTTAAAAATAAAAAAAATATATAAAAATAAACATAATCAGTACCTAATCTGTTATCTGAACTGGAACCAAAATGGCTGACGAGAACACTTATATCTAGAGTGCTCTAGTAGTAGTATAATCACAGAATATTACCGTATAACCGTGTTTGATTAATGTTGTTATCACCGTGATAAGCAATCTTGATAGTGATAATGAAAATATCGTTTTATACATGACAAAATAGATAGGTATGTCAGCAACAATACCAATTTTAGTCCGATATGCACATTCCCACTTTTTCCCATATATTAGGTTCTCCGTTTTTCGTTCAATTTTGTCGTGACAGCTTGGAAATGCATGCTCGATATAATTCCTATTGTAACCAATGAGAGACGGAGAACTTAATACACGGTAAAAAGTAGGGATACTTTACAGAGATGTGCATATCACAATGTTGCTGACATACCTATCTATTTTGTCATGGTTTTATATTTTAAAATCAAATAGAATAATATGTTTTATATTTAGTTTTCGTCGTTATTCCATTACACACTTATAGGTATTTAAATTAATATAAAGTACGATAGGTACGTAAAATACAAATCGTTAATATGTCTAGTGACATAAAAGGTCGAGCTACAGTCGATCAAATGATTGCTTTAAATGGATTTCTAAAACAGGATATGCAGTTAATTATTAACTATTAAATATATTAAAAATTAAAAAAAAAAATTAAGTGGCAAATTTAGTTCCACATTTACATATAAGATGGCACAAAAACGATGGGAAGCGATAGCCGATACTCTGAATGCTATGTCCGGAACAGTAAAAGACTGGAAAAATGGTGTAAAGTAAGTAATTTATATTAAATATAAGCAGGGTCACATAAAACTACCCATATAATATAATACCCAAACATATGTTTACCAAATTCGGGTATATAGTTTATAATTCAGATGTTTTCTAAATTTTAAAATGAATAGGTATTAAATATTATTACTTTATTAAATTTAAGTAGGTATATTCAATTTAGTGCACTCATTCTGAGCTGCTGAAGCAATAGATAAATAGAAATAATAAATTAAGATTAATGAATATTAAAAATAGCATATATATTGGTAAATTAAAAATAAAATGTGTGAACACGATTGGTTTCACGATTGGGTAGGTATAATTAAAATTAATAGAGTATAGGAAAATATATTTTTGTCTACAATTTTCAATAATTTTTTAATTATCATTGTATACCATTGTCAAAATGATCTTTATTTTTATAACAATTAAAATGTTATTTTATTCAATTAAAAACATGTGAATGTATGAACTTCATGACCTATTTATAGGTGTGGTAGCTAATTAAATATGATTTAAATACACTCCTAAAAGTTTTATTATTATTTTTGTATGAGCATTTCAAGATAATCGTACAAAAACTAAATCAAACACGGTTAACAAAGAAAGCTGTAAGTTGATATTTTTAATTACCATTACTTACCATTCAATATAGGTACTCGTTGCATTACAGTTTTTTGACGCTGGGTCATATCAAACGCCAATGAGTCATTGTCGATTTACAGCTTTATCTCAATCGTCTGTATCTCGATACATACATTATGTTGTAAATGCCCTCAATGATAATAGAATTTTCAACTTTTGAGTTAAGTTCCCATCAAGTGTATACGAGCTTGATCAAGTTCGAAAAAAGTAAAAAAACCTTTCCAACTTATCTTAATTTCTTTTTTTTAATTATTGTTGATATTTTTAGATTTTATACTCAAACAGGATTTCCAGGAATTATTGGTTGCATTGATTGCACGTATGTAGCAATAGTTCCAACATCTTCAAATTTAAATTTAATAGAAAACCAACATCCCGAGTACATTTTATGTAAATCGTAAATGCTATCATTCTCTTAATGTCAAACTAGTAAATATTACATTTTAATTTATGATTTTGAATAATTTGCTTAAGTACACAATGTTATAGATTTGTCACTCAAATTTAAAAATTCTAAATGTGAAAATGCATTGTTTCCTGGCAGCACACTTGATGCTCATATTTGGAAGAATTCTAGAGTCTTGCCATTACTTCAAGATTTATATGCAAAGGGTTTCAATAATATTTACTTATTGGGTTAATTAATTATAAATATAGTTCAAAAAAACATTATAATTTAAAAATACCTTTTCTAAGGGATTCAGGATACCTATTACGTCTATGGCTACTAACTCCCATAGCAAATCCAATTCATGAAGCTGATGAATATTTTAATAAACAACAAATGTCCGCTAGATGTATCATTGAACGATGTAATGGAGTCCTAAAGGGACGTTTTAGGTAAATATATGAACATTGGACAATTATTAAATTTTTAGTGCGAGCATTCTTCCCACATATTTAAAAAAAAATGAATTTGAATTTTTGGTTTTAATGTGTAATAAAATAAAACAGAATATATTTCTAAATATTTTTAATTTGAAATAAACTCTAAAAAAAATATGGGGAAAATGTCCATTACAATATAAAATAGATCATGCATTATAAAATATTTATTTAAAATTAAATAATATATTTATTCAGTTTTTTTATGCTTAATTCATAGATGTCTTATAAAAGATAGAACTTTGCATTACAAACCAGAAAAAGCAACACAAATAATTAATGCATGTGTTGTTCTCCATAATTTATGTATAAAATATAATGTTCCTGAATTTGTGGATGGAGAAAATTTATCTGATTTTGGTATATACCAAGCTCCACTGAGAGTTGCAGAAAACAATGATTTAAATTTAAGAAACAGAGATTTAATGATGGAAAGAAACAAAGAGAAATAATTATTCAACTTCTACAAAATAAAAATATTAGGGAAGAACTGTAATACTGTATATTTTATAAACATTTTATATTAATTACAAAACATATTATATAATTTAAATAAATTAAAATTTGTAATATAAATGTATTAAGTTTAAACAAATCAGCCTTTGACTACATATGAGATAACACTACTAATACTAGTTGTATTGCTTATTAATAAGTATTAGAAAACATGACAAAATTAATTACTAATTATTATTCTTTACTTTTTGTTATTTAATGATTTTAAAAAAAAAACTTAATTTATTATATTCAGTCTTAGTATCACACTAATTACATAATTGTATTATTTTGAATGTATGTTTCCAAAAGTGTGTGGATGTTGCCAAGGATACGATTGTTTTGTCTCATAAGTATCAATTTTTGATCATAGTAATTTGATTTCATTGTTAATTCTTGAGATGCAATGTCAATCATACTCTGAGCAGCTTTGTTGCTGTCTGATAATCTTTCAGAAGCAGTTTGTTTTTTTTCAGGTTCAGAGTAGTTCATACGTTCTTAAAACAAAATATTATTAAGTGTGAGACATTTATAAAAATGTTAAAAATGTACAAATTACTCACACATACAAATAAGAATGATAAAGATGATTTAAGTATATAGTTTAAGCAATTTAAACTTTTCGCCAAAAATTGTCTCGGGACTCCCCAGTGGGTCATGACCCACAGTTTGAGAAATTCTGGTGTAGACTATAATAGAATAACATTAAATAAATATTATAATAAATTAGTGTGAAAGTATTTACTTGATTTAGGTACACTTTTTGGTTGGTCTTCTTCTTATTCTACAATTTCTACAAATAGTGATTTTGTTATTTCAACAGTATCATCTGGTACTACATAAAAAAAATGTATTATTAGTGCATATTAATAATAATTGTTATTAATAAACTTACCAAGAGTGTGATTGTTTTCAATAATTACTTCAAAATTATTAATGTTCATTTTCAAAACTTCTGACCCATAATCTATAAAACCATACAAATTAATTAACTAATAAAATTAAATAATATTTTACCAGTACTATTTCTTTTTTCTTTTTCATTATCATCAACATTATATGAACAAGAAGGTATTTGTTCCAAAGGTTGGTCATAGTTGAATGTAACAGCAGACTCAAGGGAATTTAAATGACCACTTATAGCGACTTGGCTCATCAATGGAATACTATCTAATTGAGCCTCTGACAAAACCAAATTACTAGCAGGTCCTCCTCCAGTACCTTGAATATGTCTTTTAATTGCTGCAGTCTTAGTTTTTGCAGTTGTTCTTGTGTCGTGCCAAGCCTTACAAATATAACACATACATTTTTTTGAAGTTGAATCTATATTTTTAAATTCTTAAGTTAAGATTACCTTTTTCCATTTCTCCCATGATTTTTCAGTACCTGGTAATGAATTTAATTCATTAGAGCAATGTCTTCCCATTTTGCCTTGGCAATTTTTTTGGTAAAGTTCTCAGAAAATTTGCCAGCACTCAGTCTTGGGTCATTGGACATAAGTTCAACCAACGTTCTCATTTGATTTTTGGTTGGTCTTGATTTTACCATTATATAGATATTATTTTCACAATAAGTAAAATATATTACACTAAAATAGAACACTAAATAACTATCACATATAAGTAAACCTACATTTTACTTTTCACTTTTAGTAAATAAGTTAGAAAGAAGTAAAAAGTACATAATTTTACTTTAAACAACAAACAAATGTTCAACTATCAGATATTTGAGGTTAAAATTGATTAGTTTTGATGTTACCACAATGGTTCATTCGATAATTCTTATCACATGTGATAAATTATATAATTATATCGAATACCGTTTAAGAATATGATTTAGTTTTAATCGTCGATAAAGTTTTATCGCATTCAATAAATTTGATGAATTATCTCACATGTGATAAATTAGTCACGTTTTCAAGAATCGGCCCCCTGGTTGTTGCAGCAAGTCCTTCTATTTCATTATTTTTTTATATTTTTAATTTTATTAAATTTTTTCATTAATCAAAATACGTGTCAAATATTATATTATATACTTACATTGTTTTTATTAAAACTATTTATAAATATACCTATATTAAAAAATTATATAATATTATATTGCATAGTTTATATAGTTTTATTAAATTTATTTTTATTTATATGAAATTTATTTTTATATGAAACATGCAGTACCTAAATATGTAAAAAAAACCAACTTTTATGGTGAATTATAAGTAGAGCTAAAGTGGCATACGCTCAATTGTATCTTTGGGGTGGGGGAGGGAGAGGGGAGGTTCTTGAAATTATTAAACTATATATTTTAAAAAAAGCACACATTATTGTAACATAAATATTCTTTTCTTTACTTAAAATCTAAAAGGTTCATGAGGATCTATCACCCATATTTCCCGTGGGTAGACCCTTACGGAGGTGCCAATTTCTTTTTGCACCAGGGAGCAAAATGTCTAAATGCGGCACTGCTTGTAGCTCGGGAAATGCAATAGTTGTATATTTCTTTCTACGAAGTCGTCAAATCGGCTTGTCTGAATGATTTCATTTTGTCTGATTTTAATGGGAATGTGTCATCGGCAACAAAAATGTAAGGTAAATGTCTTGAACTATTTTCGACAAGTTCTGCAGCTGGAATATTTAGCTCATAATTTTGTACTTGTACTAAATCTCAAACTATAAGACCATAAGAAATTATGAAGCAGCTCTAACAAAAGATGATTATCAGTTCAGAACACCTAAAAATAAAAAAAATCGTGTGCAATGTTGACATATTTAGCAGATATATTCAATTATATTAACAGTGTTAATACTAACATGATCGGATGTGAGAAAATATTTAAACTTTACAGATAAGATTTTAGGTTTTCAAAAATAAAAAAAAAGATATAAATACACTTTATCGGGCGCATTTTTTTTATGCTGTTTTATAGTATTTTTTACGCTGATTTCAAATCTGCAATCATAAATCTGCGGACTCAAGTAGTTAAAAAGTTACAGCTATT
Organism: Pemphigus obesinymphae; assembly: GCA_025469235.1. NCBI lineage: Eukaryota > Metazoa > Arthropoda > Insecta > Hemiptera > Aphididae > Pemphigus > Pemphigus obesinymphae. Next base: position 2,702 of record JAIPRL010002209.1, on the reverse strand, counting down.
TGAACTTACAGTATTATCGTTGCGCAAGGTACTGCGAGGGGTGCCGAGGAGAGCGGAGGACGGCCAATGAATTGACCAACCCGTACGCATATTAACATTCTGCGTACATATTAGGTAATACACGCAATGTACTAACATGTATAAAATAGTGGGGGCTCTGGTACGTAATATCAAAAAATGTACAATTTTTATCAAATTTTATTTGTTATAGTATATTATTAGTACCTATTTATACAGAACTTATATTTTGGAACTCCTCTTCTGTTTCCGACTCTGAATTTCTTTCACTATTAGTTTCATACTCCTCGTTGTTTGCTGGACTGTAAAGTGTCCCTGCGTAAAAAAAAGTGTCCCTAAAAAATTCAATTGTTGGATCTAAATTATTTAATCGACATCTTTGGAACATGTATTTCGCCAAATATCCAGGGTAAAATTATTTTTTCGGTGGTAATTGGGCATGGAAACCTTTGCGTGGCGCCAAGTGCTTTCAATGGTATTTGAATATGTACCGAATTCTGGGTCTTTAAAATGTAGGCTGTGATTTACGGTTAGATGTTTGTACCCAATATCGTTTAAAGAATTATAGGCCTTAAAAAAATTTGAAAATAACTCTCTATAAATAACATAAATAACTATGAAAATATAAATCATTATGAAAATACCTTTCAACAATCTGAAATTATGGTCGTACCCGGCAATATCCACTCAATTATTATGTTGCATAACGTTTCTGCCGTTGTATTTTCTACGGGAATAAGAAAACAACGGCCTGATTCCCTTTCATAGCCGCCAAACACCCATTGTCCTTCCACTCTATGTCCTCTATGGAACTTCCGTTTACCAAATTTCGATTCGTCAATTTCTACCACCTTGTCAACACCGCCCAATTTTTCTATACGAATAATCATTGCATCGTAAGTAACTGCACGACAAAACGAATTCCAGTCACATGTATTACTATTCAGGCGAATTTGGTTTTGAATAACATTTGAAGGACAGTTCATTGTCCACAGATTAATAAATCCACAAATATCTAATAAAGATAAATGTGATTTTGCAAAAAAAGTTCCTTTTCTGATTGATATACTATTTGGAAAAAATTATTTTTATTTAAAAAAAAAAAATATGTATTTTTAAATTAGATATTATAACCTGTAATTGCATGGTTTCGTTTTTTGTTTGCATTCCGTATATTTTTCTCGGCATTTCCACTTATAATTATCGGCCACTGAATTGTCCTTTTCCAAACCCATCAAATGTCCATGAACACAAATTACAGAAGATGGAAGTATTCCATACTCAATTAACTTGTTAATTAAACCTAAATTGCTATTTTCGTTTGCAAAACGTTGGAGATCGAATAAATTTAGATGCTTACAGTTTGCCACTTTGAAAGCAAGTGTCGAAATGCAAAAGATAGGTCGATTTACTATAAGTATTGATATTACGTTATCTAGACGTATTTAATGCTATCGATAATTCTTGGGTATTTAACATAAAGTAATTAAAATTGATAAAGTCGTGTAACTCAAAAAATAATGATTTTCTTTCACAATTAATTGGTCCGCCGTTCACCATGCCGCGCACCACGTAGCCTTGCGCAACGATAATACAGTATAGGTTCAAGTAGATGTAACTTTCGAACTACAAGAGTGCGGATTTCTGGTTACAAATTAGAAATCAGCTAAAAAACACTATAAAACAGTAAAAAAAAATCTAGCACATGATTTATTCACTTTTCGTTTTTAGTTATCTACCCGACGTGGTGTTTCACAGAAAATCGGGGGATTCTCGCGTAGTGAGATTTCACCCGTTAGATTACAGGTCTACCCGAAGTTTATGATAGGTTAGGCTCTAGGTTGTTATCATCCCCGGGGGGTTTGGGGGCCGAGCCTCCAATCGAGAGTTCCGTAGGACCTCAAGTGTGGCGACCGGAGCCGGCAGGCGTAGGGATCGGTCATTCTCGCGTAGCGAGGTTTCACCCGTTAGGTCAGGGATGGCCCAACTGCGGCACGTGTTATACGGCAATACTGTAATACCGTTATACTGCGTACTCTATCCCAAAGGAAAAATGCATACAACTCTGTACTATGGTAATAAATAGAAAATTAAATTTTTGTAATTATCTTCATCGTGTGTACCTCGTGCAAACTCCATCCATTTAGCTGTATCATTTTTCTTTACTATATTGGACAATATACTATTACCATTTTCCTTACGATATGTGTCTTTTTCTGATTTTGTATCCAAATCTACTATATATCTTTCTCTTTGAATCTCGTTTATTTGTTTAGGTGCAGATAATGTTCGCTGCAATTGGTAATTACATTTTTCGAATATCGATTTGGAAATATGGAAAAATTTTTAATAAAAATAATAGATTTTTTGTGTTGGGTGATTTGAATGTCTGAGCAATTCTAACCCCCTGTTTGCGTTCTTCTTGTTTACGCATGAGTCTAGAGATGTCCGAAAGGCGTAGTTATAAGATTATAACCATTATTTTTATAACATTATTAATGAGTATATTTCATAGTAGGCGATAGTGTATGATTCGCCTTATGTGTTGATGAATATTAAGGAATTTTGGTCAACAGCTTACTTCGTCGTTTTAATTCAATTAATCGATTCTTAGTACATTGCCTTAATAAGCGATTCTTAGTCTGTTTAATTTCATATGTTTTGAAAATATTAGGATCTCTTCC
>JAIPRL010002208.1:38859-64229 GCA_025469235.1 Pemphigus obesinymphae | reverse complement strand
CGTGGTCTTTCCGATAAAATTTAAAATGTGCGCTAACGAGTCGTCCGTTTTCAGGTAAACGATATTTTTACTGTGCGCAAACGAGTCGTCGATTTTCAGGTAAAAAATTTTGAATGTGCGCAAACGAATTGCACCGGGTATGGCAATATCTCTTTTATTATAAATGTGAATTTTTTTTTTATGGTCGTTCATATCCATGTAAAATATATTAAAATATTATATTGATCTAAATAATGTTTGACGTTTGTTGTAAGACGCTTAAACATCTAGGCTTTATTCAGAGAATCACGTATGAATTTAAACTACCAGGATCACGGGAAACCCTTTACTGTGCTCTCAACAGACCTGTACTGGAATATGGATCTATCATTCGGGACATACTTATCACGATTATCGGTAAATTTCTCTCAGACATTATTTCTGGCTCTATAGACTCTCTTTACTTACAAGCTGACATTGATTTTAGACGATCTACAATTCAAATTTCAACGCTAATTCATTTTTATTGTAATATATTTTATTGTTCAATTTTTGCAATTAATATAATATTATTATACACTTTTAATAGGGTAGAAAACATTCAAGACGGGCAATAAACCTAATGCTATCTACCGGAGATAAACGAAAACCATGCAGGCCAACTAAGAATAGTATTTATGCGGTTTACTATTTTTCTTGAAGTAATATTATAGAAAATAATGGCTATACGCCAAGCAACAAATTCAAGTAGGTATACCAATTTATAATCTCATTATTAGAGAGAAAATCATTTTTTAGTGTTATAAAAAAATATATTACCTAAATATTGTGTTTAGCTATAATAAAAATAATAAATCTTTAAATTTTGTACAATTGTACAATCTGTTAGAAAAATATTACGTAGGACACTCGACATTTGTATCGTCTTTCAATATTATATTATAAGCGTTAAACGAGGCATCAAAATGACCAAAACAATATTTGTTATACTCATTTTCATCTTTGCCACTCATTTGATAGACAGTGAAAGATATATTATGTTCTATTTGTTAAATATGATAAAATTTATATAAATAATGTATAATATTTTGTTTAATTAAATTTTATATCTCTCAATATGTTGTATATAGTTATTGGATATTTGTTAAAATATAATATCCAATTTGCATTTATATTTTAATATAAGTATTGTACTATGAAATCTTGAATCGTTTTACTGTCAGATAGTGTTACAATATAATGAAAGTATAATATAACAATAAATTAATAATATTATGTAATATACGTAAGAAAAAAATATAGTCAATAATATAATTCTTTTATCTCATTTGAATATTTTATAAAAATATAATAGTGACACAATTAAATAATTATACATAAATATTACTATTTGATTTGTAAAAACTTATAATTATCTTAGTTTATATTACATCAAAATAATACAATATAAAACATACCATTTATTAAAAAGTAATAAATTGTATTAAAATATCAAATCGTTAAACTGTAAATACAATTATAATAATAGATTTTAAAATCATATTATTATAAAATAAAATAAAAATATAGTCTGTATAGGGTAAGCACTTCGATCTTCGGTGGGATACTGGTGGTGGGTATATTGAATTTTAAATCAATGATAAATCGAAATTTTTTCCGTTAAATTTATCCTGAGTAAAATATTGGTGTGTATAACACGAGTAAAACTATTAGCATTTATAGGACTAATAAAAAAATATGAAATCAATATCCATAGTGTCATAGTAAATATTTGGTGTAAATATCAAGTTACTGGCATTTTAATTCTCCAATTTATAATAATTTTTGGCTTTTTTCCATCAACAATACATTTAATTTAGGTACTAATCTTCCTGCCTCGATCTCTTCCCTTCTTAATACATGCCTGAGTCAAACTATCCTCCCTCATTTTTTCAACTATCGAAGCTACTCCTAAACTAGCTAATATATATTAATTTCTTATTTTGTCCTCTCTAGTCACTCCAAAATTCTGTTCCATACATCATTTCAGGTCTCCTAAAATTTACCTTTTAACTTAATAGGGATTCTTTCGTTACACAAAATAGCTGACGCTTTTTTCCACTTCATCCATCCACACTTAATACTGTATTTCATATCCTCTTCGAAACCCTCATCTTTCTGTACAACAGACCCTAAATACTTGAACCTCTCCACTTCTCCCACCACATTCCCACTTAATTTTATTTCTAGCCTTTCCCTATTTCATATGTGTTCCCTTTCACCAAAATCATACTTTTTATATTCTGTTTTACCCCTACTAATAATTAGTTCTTTACTTTCAAGAGTTTACCTTCACTCTTCAAGTCTTCTATTCACTTCCTCGTACTATATTATTTGCAAACATCATGTATCTCACCCTGTATATACTTTGTTAGTTAATCCATTACCAGAGAAAATAAATAAGGAATCAAAGACGAACCCTGATGCACTCTCACTCTGACCCTAAAATCCTGAGTTTCTCCACACAGACTCCTCATCAATCTTGCACTCTTATAGGTATATATTATTATAAATTTTATTTTGAATTTTTAACGAAACATATAGATATAACAATATAGTTCTCTAATATATTTAATATTAACTATATATAAATTATTTTTATCAAATGTATACAATAATCTTTATGTGTTAAAGAAATCGTATTTAAGAATATTATATTCTATAAGTCAAGGTGAAATAGTCGTGTAAAAATAATTAACACTCGAATGTTTAATGTATAATCTCTTTATTATAAAAAATTGATTAAACAAGTAGAAATTAAAAATTAATATAGATATGAAAAAAACTGGTTAATCATTTAACTCCAAGCCTTTTTGTCTTTAAAAATACATTTTTCATAATATTAACATGTAATATTGTTACAATTAAGTGATTTTCAACATAAAATATATAAAATCCAAACGAAAAGAAAATATTCATATGGGAAACAAGAATCGTAATCACTCGTCTTTTATTCATATTTTTGTATTATTTAAAATACTTCTACTCTGATTATTTCATGTCTTGACAATGAATTTTATAAAAGTTTAAATGAATAAAAAGAAACCTGTACTGAAACTTAATTATAACATCTATATACTTGTTGCCTCGAAGTTCTGTTATTCTGAGTTTAACTAGAATTAAGAGCTTTTGAATTTTAAAATTTCTTGATGTTCGGACATGCTTTTATATTATAGGTATTCAATTATTCATTCTGTGATATCATTGGAATTGTATATTATTGTTCGAGTAAGTGTAGAATAGAATACATTCAAATTTAATCTTTTAGAAGATAACCGTAACACAAAAACAATTTAACGATTCGTGTTTTTATAATAAATACTCGTAAATAAATAAATATTTAAACAGTAATTTTTCATATTATTTTAAATATCAATATGATATTGATACGATGACAATAATGAACAAAAAAAAAAAAATTATATTGAAATACTAATGATAATTTGGTTTAAAAAATATCCAAATTACCAATATAAATCAATGGAGATAATGAAATTTAATATTCTATTTGAAAACAATTCAACAATACACCGTTATCGGTGGTAGTGATAAGTTTTTCAAATTCCATATTAAAATATCAAAAGGAATAATTTGCCTGAAATATATTTCTAGAATTTATACCATAGTCGTGAATGTTTAGTTATTTATTAAGATCACCCGCTGATATTAGTAGTCCTTTAAGGAAAATATATAGTTATGCAGATAATTATTTTAAATTGAATAACCTGAAAAAGAACATGCAATAAAACTAAATACACAAACAATTGAGGAATACAAAAATTAAAACTAGGCATAAATAATATATACTATATTTTCTGTATTTATTACATGAAAATTATTACTTCTATATAACTTTCTGCCGTGCACGTCCTTGAAAATCACATTGTAACTCGACATTTTTTAAAAAAAATTTTAAATTGTTTTAAACCTATATTTTACAAAAAAAAGGAAACAGTTTATTTTCATATCCATTATCACATAAATTTAAGAATAAACGAAAATATTTCAAACGTTATTTGTGTGTATACAAATAAAACCATTTCATTGATTCAATTAAAAGTAAAGACGAATTTCATTGAAAAATGAGTAGAAGCGGCACCCGATTCTTCCGCCTTTTTGCATCTTATTAAGTTATTCTCCGGGAAATTAAATCAGTCCGGTAGAATGGAGTGCAGTCGGCAAAAACAGAAAGTTGATAAATAAACTGTTTAGTCGGAAAAATCAGAAAAAAGTTATTTACATTTCAAAGATGTATTTCTGTGGGTATTTTGGAGATACTTTCCCTCTACAAATATTTCTTCGTGCCGGGCTGAAAGTTTCCACGTTTTTTGAAAATATGTGGCACGGATGCTGCACGGGCGCACAGTAGAGGAATAACTTAAATTACTATTGAGTATTAACCATGGTCTATGGTAGTGTGGTCCATGACGTTATAAGCTATGGGTCGTTTGATTAATTAAAAACATTATAGTTTATAACACTATTGCAATATAAAGTTTGCAAAAACTAAAAGTTTTATCATGACATGTAATATTACAACCGTTTTCAAACAGTATTAAAAAAGTTATAATCTTTTACTTCTTATAAAATGAAATTTTCTTTGAATTTTACTGGATATATCGTAACGGTTCATTAAAACAGTCACACATGAGTTTTTTTTAATAGACTATTCGTCTATTCGTTAACTAAAATGAATAAATGTTCGAATTAACTTCGATTGCGATTTAATGTTCAAATAATAATTTTTAATCATTATAAGTTAAATTTCGCATGTTAAACCATCAACTTGAACATTTACATTTTGGTACAATGAACTGAATTTAATATAAATTAATTATTGTAAACGGAATAATAGGTTTAAATGGTATGAGCAAAATGTAATTATTCCTTATTGCAACTATAACATTATACAAAAGACTAAATTGAAGAACTTACATTTCCAACATTAATGAAGCAAGTATTACACCACTCTTAATAACTGTTTTGTGTAGACAAAACTTATTTAAGCTGTATTTATGGTAGAAAATTAGAAATAAAAAAAAAAAACATAAAAATTTTAATTTTGGTTGTGCTTTAAAATACAATTTATGCCCTTATGTTATGTAAAAAATTGATAATTCTACAATATATATATATATATATTAAATAAGTTTGACATTTAAAAAATTAAACAAATCTATGTAACAAGTATTACGTAATTATTTATTATACAATTGTCATTATTGATTACACAACAATAAAAAAGTGATATGAATACATGGAACTATTAATAATAATTTACTTTACAAGTGTATATAAATATTTATTAATTTATTATAAGATTTAAAATTTTATCAACATTTACGTAAAATTAGGAGATTTTAAATGATATAGTTTAGAAAATTATATAAAATCGGGTGTGCATTTAAGATGTAAAAATATATACATTTAAAAAATATAATAATAGTTAATATTTTGTAGCTCTTGATATAACATAATGTGGTATTGCACGAAAAAATGTTGAATATAAATTTGTGTATCCACCGTTCTCTAGATTTAGAAGGTAATAGAAAATCCAAGAATATTTAATAATTCAATTCATTATTAGGTTTTTAACATGATATATATTATGTAGGTTGTAAATATTATAACCACTTCATTGTTTTGATGAAATTTAATTATAAATTAAATTTATTTTGTAAAATTGTCATGTTATGATCTGAAATCTAGATAAGGGCCATTTAATAAACCATTAGTGTATTATTTTTGTATTACAGGTATGTTATACGTATATTATTATGATAATATATTTCAGAATATTTAACAAATCTATTTACTGGTTACTTAGCTCCTATTATTATCACACTTTCACGAGTAACCTACCTATATGAGTAAATCGTGATTTACATTTTAGATATCGGCCATAGATGAAATGTGGTAGTGGTATTGAATCGAAACTGTCAACTGTCAATAACCTCATCTCCCATAAAATCCCTTTATGTGCTATTCTCGAGTTCCGCGTGTCACCATTATCTTTTGTCACGTACGTATGCCCCGCATGTAGTATTTGATGACAATCAGCTATCTTAAGTGTATTTTGATGACTAAAGTCAAGTTTTCAGGTGATTCACCCCAAATATAAATCATTTTACAAACTATTAGATATATAGATAATTATGACATATAATTTAGTTTCAAAATAGTAACGCAGTGTATGCTTTGCAATTTGAATACATTTTGTCGTTGAAAATGATATATGTATATATATATATATATATATATATATATATGCAAACTTAGGTTGATTTCATTATATTAGTTAAATGCTAATAATAATATTGTAGTTTGGATTTTAATTTTTAATTAAATTAAAATAGGCTCAATGTTAAATTTAATGGAAAATTATGTATTTCTATTTCATTCCACCTTTTTCAATTATTGGGTCAGCAATAATAATAGTTATATTGATCATTTTACTTGGGAAAATATATATTATAATATAGGTAGTGTTTATAAATTATAATTATAATTTCCATACGAAGTATTGGAATTACCTTTTATTTCCGTATTACCCATATTAATATATTTTGTAACTCGTGGTCTAATGGTATTTTTTTTATTATATACAAGACTAATGTGTCGACTTATATGATTGTTAATATATAAAATGTGTTCTGATCAGTACTTATATATATTAATAGGTGGCATAAAATTAAACTTTGATGTGTCTAAAAAAAAAAAGAAAACCGACAAACACCAGCAAAGGACAGGTATTGGATATTTAGATAAAATATAGAGAAAGAAATCAATTGGAGGGAAGTTATGAAAATATTCAGAAAGTGAATAGCGAAATAAGTACATTGAAATGCCGTAGTTACGGTTGACAACAATGAAAAAGGAAGACTGGTATAGAAATCCTAGTACGGTTATTTATTTAAAATATGAATACCAGTTTACAGTTTCATGAAAAAAGTAATATTTTTTATTTTTCCGAAATTTAACCTTTTAGTCATAAATTATTAAATAGAAATATTAATATAAGAAACATGACCAAAATCATGAGTAACGTATCAACATATATTATAATGTTTTTATTTTTTTAATAAAAGACATAAAAGTATGTTATTAAGAAGAATACATAATAGTATTTTCAAACTTCTATTATTGTTCGAAGGGAGCACACTTAGCTAATGCTTTGATTATAGACAGTAGATACATGTAATATTATTGGTTTTTTTTCTTTTTGTACATTTTTCTATGATTTATTTATTTAAATTGTAATACTAATATATTAACTAATATTATATATATATATATATATATGTGGAAATTGCGTACAATAACATAATAGAAATTAAATTTTTAACCAGATGTAAAATCAATTATAATAGATTGAATAAAACAAATACAAATATTACAAGTTTTAATTAAACCAAATGGGCTATTTTTTATAGTTATTTTTTGTAAATTATTATTTAGGAGTTATAAGTACGATTACATAAATTTAACATTCATGAATTGTTTTTGTTAATTTATTATAATTTAAAATATAATAGTTAGTTATTTAAATTTAATTAATTATCCTAATGTTGAAAAAAATCGCAATTATAATAAAAAAACTAATTTAATTATCTTTCCGGGTACGATGGTCATAACTCACAAGTATATAATGTATTATATAACTAGGGTAATGATATGGAAAGTTATATTATGGTTATCAAGAAATTCATCTGGAATATAGGAATTCTTCCTATATATATTTTCGATATATTTTGCCAATGACCATTTTAGCGGGAAATCAAACACTTAATTACAGCCCTTGAAATATTCTGATTTTAGTACTACATTAACATTATAATATATATACTTAAATGTAAAATTTGCTAACTTGGTGCACACACTTGCTAATTTCGTACTACATACAGTTTTAGGGGCTGTATTATAATACATACTTTTTTGGTATATTCAAATTATAATTTATTTTACATATTGGAAATATTATTAAATTATATATTAAAATTAATAATTTTAATTTTAATGTGGTTACATTGTATAGGTATGGCATTAGATGGATTAGAATATGTATGATTAAATATAAATTCATTTCATCTTAAATCATAATAAGTTGTACAATTTGAAATTTTAATACTATTCAATAACATTAATATTTTCAAATGCGGCTTTAAATAACAACTTGTAGATGATTAATATTAATAAATATTTGACAGTATTCCCTTAAATGCTAGCCTGTAGGTTGTAATTGGTATTTAGGGAAGATAATCATTTTTGTTATAATTTTACTATTTTTATTAGTATAAATGGAAAAAGTTTATTTTCTTTTTCACCAATAATGGTTTTAGATAAATTTTGCAATAAATTAATCCAATTAATAATATATACATAAATTCTCTTAAGTATCAACTTGAACAGCAGCACAAACAGATATAATTTTCAGTATGATTCAATATTGGTAATTAGTGCGAAATTGATTGTTCCCATCTCCCTAAGGACTTTACAGATACAAATATAATATGGTATACACATTACACATATATAGGTAGGCACTATCTTAAACGGCCATCCATTTGTCGCTTATTAGTAAGCGTACTCACGACTATGAATTTAATTTTCATTCATGCATTTGAAATAAAAGTTTTTGAAACATTGTACTAATAGTGTATATGTTAGTATATTAAAAAAAATATAGTGACAAGCATTTTTTATTATATTAGGTACCTGGTACATATATATAATTATGTTTCCGGTTTATTGTGATAAAAATGTGAATTTACTCGGTAATTTCGGGATTAATCAATACCCAAATTCTTTTTTTTTCTAATTACGCTACTGGATTTGAATATTACTGAAAACCTGATGGCTGGTTAGGTTAGATTAAGACTTATTATTACGATAATATAACGTATTATAATATACGGCTGAATACGATATGTATTATTATGAAATTAAAAATAAAATAAAATATAATATATTTTTAGGTAGGTATTAACTATCTTGATACTTCTGTAATAAGGATTTACAAGTATTAAAATGGTTTTATAGATTTTAATGACAATCAAAACAAATTGAGATATTATTTATTTTAATTTATATATTATTTGACTCCATAAATTATTTAAAAAATTTCGGTTCTACTTTGAAAAATGTAGGTATTGTGGTAATATATACCAATCAATTTTTAGTGATAACATTTTAGTTAACGTAAATAAATAAAGCTATTAATATTAACATTTACCATATGTTTTAGTTATAAAATTCTGTTTATACTTCGTTTTGTATTATAATAATGATACTTTCATATTTTATAATTGTTCATTTATATACACAATTTGCTATAAAAAAGCGCATTATTCCATAACTCTTACTCGAATCCTTTTACTCAATAAAATTTATCTATACATGCGAAAATTAAAAAAAAAAAAAAGAATGTTAAAATCTTTGGTCCACTCAATATCTATTATATAAATTAATTATAACTATAATATTTTATCCTAAAATTAAAAGAGGGCTATATATTAGTCAATAATTTTACTAAATTTGATTATTTTATTGTATTAAAATTGATTAAATTAAAATATATGTATTTAACATGTTATTCAACTTTTTCAAGTTATTGTAGTCTTGAACTGGATAGTTGAAATGTATGGTAGATATTGTTATTACATATAATAAAAAACTATAAAAAACTATTTTGTCACTGAATTGGTTATGGCAAAGATATATAATTAGATTTATGTGAAATAAATAGTATTATATAATTTGTAAATTCTTCCATTTTATCAGATTAGTCTATTGAAAAATTCAATAGCCAATCCAACTTAAATAATTTATTAGTTATTTTTGTTCTATCTGGACTAACAAAATAGTTACTTAACTTTATTGGCAATTATTATACTAATAAATAATTAATAACCTACATAGAGTTTCTGAAAAATGTTTGTTTGTTTTTTTTTTTATTAACAAAAGTAACAAAAGTATATTTAAAATTCACTGTCATAGAATGGAAGGATTTTATCATGATTTTTGAAATTACTTATGAGTGTTTTTCATATTAAATTTGAATTATTTTTACATGATATTTAGAACAACTTTGTATTTTTCATGTTTTCTTTATTAATGGATCTAATTCTAAAATCTAAAATGGATCTTATTTGCAGCTTATAAGTTGCATTTTATAAATGCTAATAAATTGGCATAAAAGATTTGATTTTGACAAAAATGGTTATAAAACCCTTTAATCGTGAGCCAGTTCATTGATAATAATATATGTATATAAGACACATATTACCTATAGATAATTATTAATAATTTAAAAAATAATGAAGTATAAAAATTGATTTAATATTTAATAATAAAATTTTTATTATTTTTCAATTTAATTTTTATAAATATATAAATCATTATCATTAAGAATATTAGAATATTAGGATGTATAGGTAATAATTTAATAACTTTGTCGATATAGAATTATTATAAAATGATAATATGTAAATAAAATACCTATATGTATAATATATTTGTGTGTATATATATATATATATATATATATATATACACACACTATATATAATATATAGTATATAATATTTACTATAATAATATATAATACGACAATACCTACTATACTATAATAATATACTGTAGTTAAATGTACTAAACTGCATCCATATCACTATATAGCCCGATCGGAAGACCGAATCAGAGATAGGTTGATAAAATCAAGAAGGAACTAGACAATTAGGAATAGACAATTTTAATGAAGTAGCTCAGCACAGGGATAGACGTAAAAGAAGGATGTTTTCCAGCCATGGGTCTCAATGGTCTCTAGAGCTGAAAGAAGAAGAAGAAGATATATAATATGTTATATTTTAAAATTGTACTCACATTTTTCCTTTATATACCTACTATATATATTTTCTTTATAGTGTAGTTTAGTACGTTATTTTTATTACTTTTTTATTTCTAACGATCCAATAATTGATTAATCATTCGAGTTTATGATTCCATCTACATGTTTTATATTTTATTGGATTCAGGGTAATAATATTATGTTTATTTAATACATCAATGTACGTTATATTCGTTTTTATATTCTTAAACCATACCTATACAACACTTATATGTTTTCATATTACATATAGGTAAAAAGAGAATAGTAAGTTCCTACACGAGAGTAGCAGCTAAACAATTACATACGTTAGTTCCTACAAATGGGATATGTTAATTCCTACACGAATATAAAAATGAGACGTGTAAGTTCCTACACGACGGAAAAAATTAGTTAATAGGTACCTAATGATAATAAAAATAATTAAAATATTAACGGTGGAAAAACCTGGCACTTAATAGAGTATGATGATAGCTTATCGATAAACCTGACATTTAAATTCGATTTTTTGACATGCAACATATTTACGACTTTTCAGTACTGATAAAAATTATACAAAAAACTTTATTTTTTTTTTATAATTTTTATTTTATATTATTTATATCTATTTATTTATGAAATGTATTAGGTATTATGCCAATTGTATTTTTTTTTTTTACTTTATAATCAGTTTGAGTAGGTATATTTAATATATGAATTATAGTTTAATAGTAAATATGAAATTTGAACTTTTTTTTTTTTAAGAACTTTTATATATAATTTCTTCTGCCGCACACGCACCTTTTTTTTTACCGTGTAGGAACTTACATATATGTACCTGTTTCTATCGTGTAGGAACTAACATACGAACCTATTTTTACCGTGTGGGAACTAACATATGTATTTTTTTTTACCTGCTAGGTCTCGTGTAGGAACTTACATTCGCCCGGTAAGTATGCTTACTACAGACATTAAAGTATCCGCACACAAGAAATATTAAACAAATAATTAATATTTGGGTCGAGGTATAGAGGAAACATCAGGTGGACGTATAATAGTTAGGTACACTGATTTTGACTGACCAATGGCGGGATGAGCGCTGGGAAGTAAGAATCGAGTGGAAAAGGTTCTTGTTTTCAACAAACTTTAACACTGCAAGAGGAAAATATTACAATAAATCAATTTAATAGCTTAAAACCTGTGTCGGTATAACCGCAATAAGGACCGGTATTTATGCGCGCGTGGAAAAATAATGGCCGAGCTGTTACTATACATATATATAGTTAGTATTAGTATATACATACAGGTAAAACCATCAAAAACGTGACATTACCCGCTGACCATCTGTGATCTGCCAAAAAGTAATATTATAACATTACTGGGTTAAAAATTTAATGAAACCTATAAACTGCAGATACGTATAAAATACGAAATTATCCGGCATCTATAGACAATGTGAGATACTATATGTTCAATAAATTGTGATCCATCGTAAATTTATAATACGAATTGTTAAAAAGACAATTTTACGTCCTGTAATCAATTTGAAATGATGAACTCATTCTGATTGCATTAACGTTTCTTTAAATCATTCAGTATTCGCTTTTTAAATTTGATTTTGAAATTTACTATAATAATACCGGGTTAAACATTTAATTGAAATCTATAAACAGATAGGTATAAAATGTAGAATTGTCCGGCATCTAGACACTGTCGGATATTATTTTCAGCAAATTGTAATCCATCGTAAACTTATTATAGGTAAAAAGCCAATTTCATGTCCTCTTAATTAATTTAAAATGATGAATTTGTTATGATTATTAATTATTGTTTATTGCGTTATTGTTTTTCGTTTAGTATTCACGTTTTAAATTAGATTTTGAAATACATAATTATTCGGAATTTAGGATACTACATATTTTTCTTACAGTATCCAGTTATTTGTAACACTTTATAAAAAAATACCCGAAAATAAAATTACGTTAATATTATAATACGCAAAAAATACGTTTATTGTAATATATGTTTATTTCTTTCATAAATTTTTAATTATTAGCGAAACAAATAATGTATTGGATTTACAATCATGTATATTATATTATAATATATAAGTATATCAGTGTATACTATACTTACACTGTACAGTGCAGTACTGTAGTATGTTCATATTTTTTTCATATATATATTTTTTTACACTTTTTCAGGAAAAGTAGTCGAGTAGAAGATTTAGAGGTAAATAAGTTCTTTGATAGAAAATTCGTTATAGTTAGTATTTTTAAGAGATAATTCTACGATTTTACTATTAAAGCGTAAATGATATATGTCAAAAATGATTAATAATTAATGTGAATTGGTTATCGGATAATAATAGAACCAAAATTGAAATTTACTACTAAAACTAAATATTTATTATATTGACGTGTTGAAATTAAATTTTTGATCAATACCATTTTGACTACTTTTCAAAAATTTAACTTGAAATAAAAATGTAATTTATAATAAATAAATATAAATATAAATAATATTAAACATTAAATAACAATGTATAAATGACAGAAAACAATATAATATTACAATAAAAATGATGGGTTCTTATTAACAATGCGTATTAATTGATATTCTAGGAAATTAATAATAAAGTAGATTAATGAAAAAGAGATGAAAATAAGAGTTAGATATCTGGAATAATATGTAGATACTTTAAAGTTGATTTTCGATAAAAAATAAACAAGATTCTGGAGAAATTAATTTTACTACATAATATGTAAGATGGTAGGGAAAACATGCAGAACGGTCTACCAGCCTAGTTAGACTAAGCAATTTACAGACAGGTGTATATAGTCATGAGGTAAACAATGTATGTTTATAAATAGAAAAACGAAGGAAATTTCTTTGTACCTTATCTAGCATGATAAAATAATTAAAAGCAGAGAAAAATGCCCAAAGAACCAATTCATACTCAAGGGTATGCTGAACTAGAAAGCAGTAAAATAATTTTGTAGTTGTAACAATTTTGAATTCTTGAAATGAGTAATCATCGATATGAAAATATAATTTCATATCATCAGTAAATTTTTATAATTTAGCATATATATAATACACTATTCTGTCTAAGGACAAAAAGAATAGGTAATGGGCAAATGTCCGTCATCTGTAGTAATCTGGATGGTTTTTTCTATTTATTTTCCTGTACGTCAAGGAAAATAACTGAAACCTGATTATAATGTATAAAAACACTTACCAATTCAATAAATTTGATTTTAAATGTTTTGTTATAAAGACTATTATTCTAAAGATTTTCATTTGCATAAAGTAGGTATATACAGGTACCTATATATTCTTATTTGTTTAAGCGCCATAATAACGACTAACGTAATAGATTTTTTCAGTTTGATCATTTTTGGGCTATTTCTAGAAATGAAAAAATATGTATAATAAAATAGGATACCTGTATTAGTAGGTTGAATGACGTAAAAGCAAAAAACCCAATAATAGTGAAAAATATTTGGGAGGCTGTTAATGGTGTTAATGGATCATTGTTGAAATGATTTCTAAAAAAAATGGGAGATATATCTAGATTGTAATCAGGTAATAAACACGCGATAATATCATAGCCAAGTTAGTTAGTGCTTAGTAAAGTAATAGTTTTAGTGTATAGTGTAGTTGAGTATAGTATGTGTCCGGATGGGCTAGAAGTGCGTACTGCCAAAATGCCGATGTTCAGTCGAATCGTAATATGCGAATAATCTCAAGAACTGTTGAATCAGCACAAACAGAATGATTACCGGTTATCTCAAATATATTCTCTCTTGACATCCAGAGAATAGCTCATATTACAAAGCTTATGTTATAACCGAGAACTTTTCATAATCTGTCACTGCAAAAGAATATTCTGTAATGCCCTCCGCTAATACTGAGGTTCAGGGCTCTTATATCTGATGCACAGAAACACCCAGATAATCTATAGAAGTGCTACAGAAAAACCTACGATATTTGGTGTATCAAAATGCCTGGTTAAAAACTAAAAAAAAAAAAGAGAACTTGGTTAGGATTTTGCACGTGGCCAGGTGGATATCATTCAAGACGGACCAGGAGAGATGATACTACGGGCTTCATAAATGGGGAATAGTCGACTTTCCACTCTGTGACTGTGGTGAAATATAATCCATCACCCATTTATAATTCAGTCATGCTCTAATATGAAGTTCTAAGATAATTATATTAGCCCAATTGCAACAGGGAACTTCTACAGCACCTGAAATGGTTTGACGAATTCATAGTGTGTCTGTGATACTGTTGTATTATGCATTCGTTCTTTACTACTATTATTATTTTTATTAGTTTGTTATCATTGTTGTATTGCTATATTTCATTTTCTTTATTCTTTATTCTTTATTTTTATTATCTGTTATACATTACTGTTTACTGTTTTTAAACACTAGCCTATGATAAAAGTAAAATATTTGACGTATATTAAGAGGACGTGACACCCCGAAAAATAGCCTCTAAAAACATAGTTTCGTACTTCAAATATTATAATAGCCAGAATATTTATATTAATAGATAAATATTTTTATATGAATGAAAAGCTACCCAAATTTACTACATTTCGGCCGAGTTATTTTGGTTTGATGTTAATATAATAGTTTTTCATAAGCAAATGAAAATCGGAACCATTATACAGGCATGTAAAATACTGATTAAAATAATCCACCATCCAAAAGTTAGGAAAAGTTTTCTTCTTTTATTTGGTACAAACATTAATTTAAGTGTAAAAGTAATAATTAGTATAATATGGTTTTTTTTTCAATAAATATCGCTATTACAGATCGCGAATGAAAAGTGGTACCTACTATAATAAGATGATATATATATATATATATAATTTTTTTTTAAACTACTTTTACCTAATATTATATATTAAAATATTTTTAAATTATAATATGTATGTTTTTCATAAAAATTCATAAAAATTGCTTATAAAAAATCCCTTAAAAAAACGCGCGCGCGTGTGTGGGGCCCATTTGGTTTTAATTGTATTTTCAAATTCCCCCCTCCCCCCACAAATATAAGAATAACGTGATTTCTTTTTACATTTTTATATTGTTCGGAGCAGTGGGCGAATAGTTTTCATGAATTATTATTCTCGATGCAACCGCATGGCAGCAGCGTTGGCACGACTGGACCCACAACTTTAGACGTGGTCGACCACAACAGGTAGTCGGACGCTGCCGTCGCCGCCGTAACAATAACGCGTCGGCCGCCGCACCGTGCGCACGGGACGCGCGCTCCGTCAAAAAGTTATCCGGAGTGCTATCACAAAATATGCAGTCGTAGTGCGTGAGCGTTGAACTTCATACCTGCGATTCCTTGCAGTTTGAAATATACAGACAGTCGTCTCTACGATTCTCTCTCTTTCTCTCTTTCTCTCTCTCTCTCTCTCTCACTCTCGAAAAAATAAAACACCAAAAGTAAGTGCAAATTTTTGAATTTTCCGAGACACGTATTACGATATACGAGTATGTTTAAGAGAACTCACGACTTGTGAGGTATAATATGGGACAACGCGATATAATATTCATAACGAATGATCGTTGAATATATATTATATAAGTAGGTATATATGAAACGTTTAATGGGAGAAAATTTTGTCATTTTATTAATAAATGATAGGTACTAATTATCAAATAGTTTATCGGAGCATAGTAATCGTGTTTTAAAATTGTCGTCTATTCATAAACCAAACCTAAACATTTACAACGGGATTTTACGTTAAAATGGTCGTTAACTTTATTTTATTGAATCGTACAAAAATATTTTTATTTACCTACGTAGCTAAATTTTTAGCAATAAATATTCATTTGTACAACTATTTTATAAATTATAAACGGAAATACGATGTAATACGGGACAGTTATTTTAAATGAACTAAAAAAAATTAAAAATCACTTATAAATTCAAATAATTACGACATTGTTGGGTAAAAAAAGTTGATTATTTTTTCGTTAAAAGAGGATTTTTTCAGTTTAAAATGTTTTAATTAAAAATTTTTCTATATCGTAGTTTATCAATTTATATATATTTATATACATATTATATTAATAAAAACGTTTTATTTTTTTTCATTTCCATCAAATTTTACGCCCTGCCATCTGCATGCCAAATTTTAAATTCAATATTTTATACTATATTAAACTATATCAAATAATCAATTATTTGAATAATATTTTATATAAAAGTTATATTATGTTTTGACGTTTTTCATTAATGTTGTTTTGAAAATATCACACGAAATGTATTTAATATTTTTATAAAGCTTTAAAAATATTTTACCTTTCCGCATTGTATGTTTATACATAATTAATAATAACCTAAAGGACTTTAAAGAATTTTTAATTCATAAATATTTATATTTTTAGTACAATATGAGAGTTATTAGTATTATCACGTTGTTACCAATTTGGCTTTGTTTACTATATATTTTTTTATAACATCTGTGGTTCTCATTATCAATATAATATTATACCTATAAACAAAATGCATAAAAAATTCATGTTTTTAAGGTTAGGTAATAAAATAAAAATATATTTAAATACGTTTCTTTTAAAATGAATACTTAGAAAAATATCTGTCATATTATTTGGAGTTTAAATTATATAATGTATTATGATTTAAAAATGAACACTATATAGTACAGTTAATATTTAAAAACGAGTAACTATTTAGGTAGTTTATAGGTATACATACAGATATATGAAAGTATAAATATTATAATATTAATACACATGAAAAAATTTATCAAACCTTATATAAAACCTATAAATGTACTGTTAAAAAAGTACACTTCGCAAAAAAGGTGTTAGTAGAGGTGGAAGTACTTTGATTTTTGAATAGGATACAGTAGTACATAACTATTACTGTCAAATACATATTAAATATATTTTATTTAATGTTTAGTTCCTATTTTGGTTTTTGAAAACTAGGTAATAAAATATTATAAGAACTCATTAATTTAATTATTGCATATTAAAATCCTCTACAAAATAGTTACATAATTAAATAATCACATGGCATAACTGAATACAATTAAAATAATCATAGAATATCAAATAATATGTAGTAAATTTAAAAATTGTCGAATACTATAATTTGTATACATATCTATTTTATAGATATACATTATACATTTATAGGTATTCTGAAGAAACGTTTTATATTAAATATAAATTCCATGATTGGAGATGACAATATTCCTTTAATGTATTCAACATTCGACAAATTATGCAAAAAAAAAAAACCATAGTATAATATTTATATGCAATTATACCCATGGTCTAAAATTACTTAATACGTATAACACACTAAACTGAATGTCTTATTATATGTTTGACTAAAACAATTTTCCTTTATAAAACATTAATAAATAATATAAATGTTTTGTAATATATAAATACCTAACCTAACCTAAATATGAAAATATCCATCATTTTTAAAGGTATAGGTACATTATAAAACCATACTTTGATGGACCGTTTTATATTAAATATATTATATAATTTACTTGTGTTAGAAAACCCCTTAAATTTATTCAACATTTGATATATTAAACTTATAAAAAGAAATATAATTATGTTATAGGTTATAGGTTATATGTATCATATATTAGATCTTGAAGTAAATTCATTTCAACGATAAGATGAGTACAACGAACTAATTACTTTTTGGTGCAATAGTAATAGATACACAATTAGCTTATGATTGAATATATTTATATCTAATATGTAAAGAAAAATAAATCCATAAAACCATTAATAATGTAATAAGAAATAATTCAATATCTTTAAATAGGTATATTACTACATTATTAGACAATTTATATGAATATTATTAAGTGTTCTTATATTATAGGAAGGTAATTTAAATATTTGGTTGAAGACTGGCTTAGCTAAAACTTTTCCAAGTCGATGTAACAAGGTGTACTTATTAGTACCTATTCATGTAGTTTCTGACAATATGCATTAATATGTTAGTTGTAGATTAGAGATAGATGATTTTAAAACTGAAACTTTATTTGATATGAATTAAATATTTCAAGCTTTATAGGTAGGTACCTGCTCATAATGTATATTACTTAAAATATAAATCAATAAAATTTAACATTAATTAGCCATTGAATTTCGAAAATATTAACGAATAACTTTACAGTATGCCATAATTTAAATTAAGATAACACTACTAATATCAGAGAATTACTTAGACAATTGAACAAAAAGTGATAACCATATTTTAGGAACTAGATTGAATTTTAGGTATTGTGGCCTGTGAGTACTGTTCTAACTATTACTCCTATATAGGTACTTGGCCAACTATACTTAGCTGTACTAAAGTACATTATTTATTATGATCCATAAATATAAGTTATAATCTTTGATTATGTATTATGAGTAGGTATAACATTTATATTGAGAAATGAGATTAATATAGGTACTGTATTATAATATATTATAAAACTACAAATGCATATATTGTTCTAGCTTTTTTTTTAAACAAAATATGAAAAGGCAGCAATTTCATAGGTGCAAAGTTACTACGGAACATGCGCGAAATGCGCGTGAACTTAAAAAAAATACATAAATAAAAATAAATATTATAAAACCACTAGCTCTCTCGCTATGCTCAGGACGTAAAATACTTTTTTTCCGTTGATATTTTAAATTTAGTTAAAGTAATGCTCGACTAACGTTAAATACAATTTTTTGAAGTCATAAAATCTCATTTTATCAACTATTTGGACTTAAATACCTACCTCAAAATTGATAATTGTGTTGGAAAAATTTAAGTGACTATAAAAAAAAAATTGTGACAATGGATTTTCGAAATTTTTTGAATTTAGTTAGAGTAAGGTATAAAACGTTGTAAAAATTTTTCAGGTCTTAAAACTCAAAATTAACCCATTTAGGATTTAGAAACCTCAAAATTTAAAATGTCTAAAAATAGTCCAACATTTTTTAATCGACGTGAATATATTACTAAATTAAATATTCGATAGAAATTTTAAGGGTTTAATGTAATATTTTGGAAATTACGAAGAAATGAAAATTCTCGATTTGCCGAAATCGTATTTTTGCCGTATTTTGTATTTTTTTTGGTAGTTTTTCCTTACGCATTAAAAAAAACTATTATAAAATAGAAAAATGACTTCTCTAAATACTAACTAGATACAATTGGTTATCGAAAATCGGGTATGCTTGTACAGATCGGAGCACTCCTTCTGGTAGTAAATTTGTTAACAGAGAAAAATACTATAACACTACGCTCTTTGGCTATTTTAAAAACATTTTGCTATTGGTAGTGGCTAAGTCATCATCACCAAATTATTTTCATATAGTATTGGAAATAATGGTACAGTCATCAATATTTAAAAGTTTTTCTTAAAGATCAGGCTAATATATATATTATGACTTATATATAATAATTATATACAATATATTTTGTTATATTTATTTTTAATTTAATAAATAGAAATAAAATAAAAGTCGGAAACCATAAATATTTTTGTAATAATGTTAATGCAATCACTGCAGTAAAATGTATACATGCTATATAATATATTTCTTAAATCATATACTATTATTTATTTATTTTTGGATTATTCATATTTATATTACTATAACCTTCTGCTAGTTTGCTCTTGCGATAAAAAAAAAAAAGAGGGGAAAAATAAAAATGAAATGAATTTATTATTTGTATTTAATCATTAATGTTTTATAACTCAAACAAATTGCATTAAATTCCAATAACTAATACTGCCATTGAATTTAAATACAAATGAGGGAATCAACGTATTTTAAATTGTTTTAATTAAAAATGTACAGAATACATTTATAACTAATGACTCATTTAAAACGTATTATTAATATAAATATTTGTTTTGCAACTGAATATATTTTACAGTTTTTTGATCTGATTAATATTAAACTCATTTCCATTCTAATATATAAATACTTTAGAAGCATTTTTTATTTATATGAATAGAGTAATTTTTCAATTATGTACTCAATGTTTTTAAATTTACGTGATGTGAGGTTGTTTTCATATACTTATAAATTCCAATATTCACGATTATCTTCTTTTTTTTTTTTTTATAAAAAAAGAATATTTTTATTCTATTGAATACAATGCTTTTGTGACTTTCACCGATATGCAAAACTGTTTATAAATAATAATAATAATATACAAACTGAATCCTCTAATATGTAAAATAAATATTGTTATTCGGTACATGTTATGATGAACAGTGGTTCCATATTTACTTTGGTTAGTTTTTGAGATTCGAAATGTTTTTAGCATGACCATAGAAAATTTGCTTACTACGAAAAATTATATTTCCCGTAGAACTATCAAGATAAATCAACATATTAAAATATTCATTTTTTTATATAAGAATATCACTTTAAAATTAAAAATTATTATGCATATTATTTCACTTATACTATATATACATTTCTATGTATACAAATAATGTATATATATAATAAAAATGCAAGTAATAGCTGAAAGTGAATACACATATATTTATATTATAATATTATTGGAAAAGTTGTAAAAAAGGTAAATTGAAAATGAATAGGTACAATTTTCGTTTTCATTTTATTTAAAATTTTTTATTTGAATATGATTTATAAAATCGCTGAATAATAGATATTGGCAGTCTTGTAAAGTATTTGAGTAAATATATTTAAATACGTTTATAATATTTAGAATAATTTTTAAATACATTTTAATTAAAGTATTTTCAAAATATTTGAAATACTATTCCATTGGTATTTTTACTAGAATTACAAAATACTTCTGAATACAATTTCTTACTATTGGTTTTAATTTTAATAAATTTCATTCAATCAAAATTAATTAATTTTAAGTATGTTTATATAGGGTAATTTTAAATTTACTTTATCACTTAATTTAATATTATTTTACAGTAAGATGAATTGTCATATGGAGTTATGGAGAATTATATATAATATACGGATAATGGGTTTAAGCGTAATAAAGTTGATAAAAATCGCAACCGCCGCGCGAGGATGATAGCCCGTATGAAATATGTTTTAAAATAATAATTGTAATATCATCGGTAATACAATGGAACATCAAGACTCGTTTGACAAGAGTTCAAATAATTTTATTATTAGGTATATTATATTATAAAAATATTTAATAATAAATGTAATAAATTATATTAAATACTATGCGTAATACGGTATCGTAAATATATGAAAAATGTTGGTAGACATAATTATGAATTTTCAAAATATTGTAAAAACTAAAATTTAAATTTTTGGAATAATTTTAATATTTATTATATTATTACATCACATAATTGAAAATTTAAAGTTGAATGATACAGAGATTTAAAGACCTATAAAAATACTATAATTTAAATAATATTTAATATGAAATAATATTAAATATGAATTTAAAGTCGTAAAAATGTACAAAAGTATAAATATTTAAATACATATCAAGTATTTGTGTTTGTTTTAAAATAGTTTTTTTAAAAAAGTATTTGAAGTACGTCTTAAATACTTTTTATCTATCTCTATTTAAACACAATTTTAAAAGTATTTATTAAAAGAGTGGTTATTGGTACCTATATCATTTTAAAAGAAAATATGCAATAATTTACATAATAATTTCCTTAAAACATATTTGTGTAAATTATTTTCCAATTAGTTACATTTTAGACATAATGTTATGGTTTATACTGCAACATTTTTATTCTACTAGAAAGTAATAAGAAATTAAAATACTCATAATAGATTGGAGTCATAAAATCAAGTTTATATTGTACAATATCCTTTATCTTAATTTCTTTTTAAATTAATTACATTTTAACGATTTAATACTTAGTTTAAATATTTTAGAGTTATTGGAGTTTTTTATTTAAACATTACTGCGCTTAACTAAATTATGAACTGTATCAATTATAATAGTTGTATTTATGAAAAATTAGTTATTTTTTAAGTCATATTGCTGTTTTGTTTTAAAAGTGATTATGTTTTCTAGTAGTACATATCCAAAGTTTTAATGTGTAGGTAATAATAAATAATTAATTTATAACTACAAAACTACTAAAATATATTCCTAATTCATTGTGTTAGAGATTAAAATGTTCATTATAATACATATTTTTTATTTACTAACTAAAAGGTTTTCAAATTTGGAAATATTCTTATTTTACAGTTTCTAAAATTTGTATGCAATTATCATATTTATTAATTTACTTTAAAAATAATGTATTTTATAATATAAATTAAAATTTATTCATCTTTTATTTTCATGATTGAATTATAGACTCGTCATAGAAGAAACAACAAATATAGAAATAATAAAAATAAAAATGAATTAATTATTTGTGCTTCATTATAGGCAGTTAAAAATGTTTACAAATAAGTAATAGTATAATGTATATTACGAGTAGATATAATGACAAATAATAAAGATAAATTAATGAAAATGAATACAAAAACCTATTTCCATATATTTTATTAAACAACAGACTTTTTTTGATATGATTCTTGTAGATTATATCCCTTCTTTCCAGAATATTTATAGGAATTCATTTTAATAAAATAAATTATTGAATTTTGTAAATACGATTCTCAGTGTTGTATTTTTTTCTTTTCTTTTTTGAAAATTAAAAAATTATCTTTTTAAAAAATAAAACTATATAATTAACTTGCTATTAAAAAACCGGGTTTTGAAATTAATTTTAAACATATTATACTAGTTGTCGTGTACAGCTTCTCGCGGAATATTTAATTTCTATTTCCCTTTCAATACTTTATGGCAAATTGTATTTATATTATATTTTATTATTATTTTTGACGTTGTATAAAAATGTAAACCCACTCGTCCTTTGAATAAAAATAGGCAGTTTCACCGTATAAGTGTGTATATATTGTTGAAGTGTTTATAGTGTATACACTGTATAAGCATATGTATACGGTGTAAGTAATAAAAGAGTCAAGTCAGTATGAAAGTTAGTACCGGTTTCTTCAAGCTTAATAAAACTATTGTAAAAATTGAAAACATGTAACCTTTCATGTGCCATATAGAACCGATTTATTTATCATTAGCATACACACTCGAAAACTCCTACTCGACTATTTCTAATCGAAGAGTTGATCAGAGAAAAAAAAAATTACCGTTGTAAAATCAATAACTTCTGTGCTCCGCTCAGAGTCTAAAATTTAAAATTTTCATCGATACGGTGGCATCAGATTAGTAAAGAAACCATATGAATTGGCTCTCTTATAGAAACAATCCTGGATCTGTACATATTGTATTCTAATTCCACGGAAAAAATGTATTTTAAATATATTTTGTACAGTGTACAATTTTAGTAAAGATATGAAACAGTGGCGCAACAACAACTTATGGTGCCCCACAATGTGTTATTTTCATTATACTTATATATTGAAATACTTCAACTATTTACACGTTTAATTTATTATAGGTATCGCTCTCGGTTTTTTTTTTCAATGAATTGATCCATAGATCCTCCTAACTTATTTCTTTGCACAACATTCATTTGTTTTAATTTCAGTTTTGCCGAACCACTTAACTGCTTTCTATTTGACGAATTTGTTGACACATGTTGTAATGTACGATTACAGGTATATTAAATTAAAAAGTCATTAGAATAATATCAATAATAATAGCTTAAACACCTTAACAATGGACATAAAATTGAAATTCGACTGCACTAACTTGAAAAAAAAAAATCAAATTATATTTGTATATATCAACCAAAATTAATTGGATATTAAACGTTTCATTTAATTTGATTATTTCATAATATTTAAACACGTTCTCGTTTAGTCGTTTATATTTGACGGCCTCGTTCCAAGGAAAATGATCCGTTATGAATTATCACTAATAATATTGCAAATATTTCTATTTTTGTGCTATTTTTAGATGTATAGTAAAATAATCCTACTACCCGCCGCTGGAATAAATCTAGCTTATCGACGGTTTCGTTTTACGGAATAAATAATATAAAATATTTTCGTAATTTTTACAAGAAATAGGTACCTATCTCCATTATTAATTCCAGAGAATATATTGTTCTGACTTCTATGTAAATACCACTTTTATTAAAATTTTGGTATTTTATGTACGTAATTTCTGTTATATATGATATGCCGACAATGGAAACGCATCAGTTGGTGCCCCCCAAAATGCCTTGTTGCGCCACTGATATGAAAAGTTTTCAACGATTTCTTAGGGTTTTCTTTTCTGCATTTTGGTCCATCAACTTTTAAATTTAGATAAAATGAAAATTTTTCAAGTTAACACTGTTGTAGTAATCCCAGATACCTGTTATTACTTATATTATTTTACTTACATGGACAACGATACGTAATACTCTCGTCGGGTGTTTTTCTTTAAATTCTTATTTTAAATATTTGAATATTTTTATGTG
>JAIPRL010002208.1:0-38759 GCA_025469235.1 Pemphigus obesinymphae | reverse complement strand
ATTGTGCAGCACACTGTATTTAATTCACTTTGCCCACTTGAATCTGGGCAGGGTACACTTTGCCCGGGCAATCTAGTACAATGCCCGGTCAATGTATGACAAATTTGAGTATTAAAATGACCATTCTTACATTGGCCAAAATGTTCAGGCATTGTGCACAGTGCCCGGGCATTGTATAACAATGCCCGGATTTCCTACTTTGCCCGTAACATATACAAATATAAAGTTTACATTATTTATGTTTTATACAGAATGTTTAAAAAAAGTCACTAAGCATAAAATAAAAAGATTATCTTGGTTATAATAATGGTTAAAAATATTGAACATAATAGAATTATAATAATAAATAAATCACTAAATACGTATTTATATTTTAATTATTTGGACAATTTTAGAAAATTCTACTAAGATATACCTACGAATAGGTTATTATAACATATAATAAAATAATTCTATGATTTACATAATATTAAAATAAACTTGTATAATAAAAATTAAATTAAATATATCCAAATATAATACATTGAAACATTTATTGTAATATATATATATATATATATACGGTATACAGAATGATTCTTTTATTATGTTCACCTACATTTTTCTGTGAATATTTATCTTTTATAAATCTTATATCATTTTTTTTTATAAAAAGTAATTTTTAGTGTTTATACTTTCCTTAAAGGGCAACTTATATTTTTGATGTAATTTTACTAAAACAGAATTTTTTTTTTTTCTCAAAATTTGTATACCAATAACGAATATACAACGAATGATTTATTATATATATTATTATATATTATTATATTAAATATATTATTATTATTATATAAAAATATTTAATGTTTAGATAAGAGTTCGAGTGTGAAGATACGGGAATCATCTTTATATTAACTCACACTACTTCACTCTTTAAATGCTAAAAATAATATTATTTACAGTTGGTTCAATGTTCGATATTGATTTATCAACAATTTATTAAATATATTTTTGTGTCAGAATATCAAACCAAAAATAAAAGATGCCATTTAAAAAGTATAAATCCTAAAAAATAACAAGGGTAAAAATGAAATAAAGACTTTACAGTGAACCTATTTATATAGCACCAGCTAAATAAATAAAAAAAATATAATACACGTGATTATTTCCATTCAAACAATATATAATATTATATAATGCTGGGGTTCACTTAAAAGGAAATATTTCAAAAATATCCATCTTTTTATAATAATTATATAAGTACTGCAAAAATTCAAGATATTTTAAAACTGTTTAATGTTCTAGTGCATATCCTAATTAATCATTACTGTAATGTCTTACGAATAGTTTGAATATATTTATTTTATGTATGCACAAAGTTTTACAGACATTATGATGTTAAATACAATTTTAGAAACTAATTTCAATAACGTTCTAATTTTATGAATGATTTAATAATTAAATTATATACGTACTAAGTAAAATGTGTCTTTTGATGTTTAAAATGTATTTTTACAATTATTTTGTCATTTTATTTAACATTATTTAAAACTCATATTTAAATTATTTAATTGCATTTTTTGTAAAGCTTAAAAACGTTATTCATAATTATAACATTTAAAATGGAAAAGTGTTCCTAAACGTAATTAATAAACTAAATACAAAAAAATTGAAAATATCTTAACAAAACGTATCATTAAACTAATAAATATTAATAATTATATTAGTAAATTAATAACGATTA
This sequence comes from Pemphigus obesinymphae, assembly GCA_025469235.1. Lineage (NCBI taxonomy): Eukaryota > Metazoa > Arthropoda > Insecta > Hemiptera > Aphididae > Pemphigus > Pemphigus obesinymphae. The sequence continues at coordinate 37,036 of JAIPRL010002208.1, read as the reverse complement.
AACGTACAGTCATCTTAAAAAATATAACATTTTTTGACATAAAATATAGATGAAAAATAAAATTGTATTTTTTAATATTACTAAATATTCGTAAAAATTATAAATAGATTATATATTGTGTTTACCGATATCTTGCAATGATTTATCGGTGTATTTGGTATTCATATTTACTATACCTACTACGAAGTTTATTTTCATATAATTGTAGAACATAACAATTATTTATTAAAATAATATGTATATCATTATCTCTTTATTTATATATCTGTGTTGGATTTTATAAACCAAAAAAATGTAAATTTAAGCAAATTTACTTTTTAATTTTTATAAAATAATGTATTTTTCTTCTTCAAACATTTGTAATTGATCAACCTAGTCCTCAATTTCTACCGAAATCGATTTCTCCTGTATCCTATTTATGTACATTAACCTCTTCATAATATTTTCCCTTACATCCAAACCTTCTTTTTTCGTCTTCCTTATCCTTTCTACATACAAAATACATCTATTATAGAAACAATATGAGGATGATTCTTATTTTTCGTAACTAGAGAGTTCACTTATATATAAGTATAATTTTTAATGATATTCTGTGCAGTAAGTAATATTTAGTAATTACAAGTCAACCATGTGTATTATCTATCAAATATTAACTAAACAAAATTTAAAGACAAAAAATGTTAAATGTTAAGTAACGTTTAAAAAATAAACGAAAAAAATACAAAATTAATATTATTAAACATAAAAAACATATAATGAAAAACGTTTAATTGTACAATAACGTTAAACAATTTAATTTTTTTTAAATTTAAGCCCATATGATATGTATATTATAAAAATAAAAAAAAATGTGTACATATGGACTTTATTTTATAAGTACAAAAATCAATAAAACCTAGATTTTGCCAAATGAAATTTTTAGATTTTGAAAAAGTATAATCTAAAATTGTCATACATTTAAATATATTTTATTCTAAGGAAGTTTAGTATACCTATTAACAATGATATATGGTCAAACATATAAGAACGATTCTTATAGTTATGGATTTTAGTAATGATAGTGCACACATTTTAGTACAGTGGTTTTCAAAAGGTGGTTCACTGGTCTACGTTATAAGATTCGTAGTCATCAAAAAAATATTATTAAAAACACTGTGGTCATCCATCAAAATGAAAAATTGCAATGATTCTACGAGTTTAAATAAGTTTTATGTTATAAAATGAACAAGTAAGAGACTAAAAGGAACCAAATTTCTAATTGTACTGTGATCATTTCTATGTATTCGTTGGGTAAATTTATGTTCATATTATTAGTAAAAGCTATGAAAATTATAAGAAATAATAATATTAATTTCAGAATTTCTTCTTACCTTCATTTTCATGTTTAAAAAAAATGAAACTTTGCATGCTGCTCAGAAATCAGGGAAACTTCCATAAGCATATATGAAAAATTGGGTCACTGCCCTATTTTAGATTTAATTAGGAGTCCGTGGCTATTAATGCTAATGTTAGAAGCGTTATTTTCGAATACAAAACCAAATTTGGACATCTTTTAATATACTTAAAAAAACATATTTTTACTTAAAGTTAAAAATATAAAATATAAAGTTATAATTTAAAAAAAAAATCATAAACATAAAACCCGTTAATTCAAGTAAAATCATCAAGAAATTACTTTTCCTAAAAATAATTTTATTTTATCCAAAAAATTGTGACCTGTATGAATTGTAATTATGTATTATTATTGTTTATAATCAAAATTGTGAAATATATTGAATCAAAAGGGTTATTGACTTTGAAAAATATTACCCAACCGTGCCCATTAGATTCCAGGTATAATTGTATCGATTTCACCCAAACGGACTGTACCTTTTTAGTTTTATTTATAGCAATATATTAGTATATAACTTTAAAATTAAATTGAAAGCCCATTTCATTCATGCTTTTATTAAGTTGTTAATATAAACTTTTTGACTTATTTTACCGGATTCGTTTGATGTTACTTAAGTTTCTTGTTGAAATTTACTTTTGACCGCGGGAAAAGACAAATTTTAATGATTAATATATATGCCAAGATAGTTTTGCAATGAAATGAAACAACAATGGGAAATATAATTAATACACAATTATGGTGCAGAAAGTAATGGCCAAGTTCACAATGAACAATTAAGTCAAAAAGTTCAAATATATAATATATTACTGGTATATCTATGCATATACATGAAATCTTCTAAAAATGATTATACAAAATCAAAATTAAAATCAATTTAATAAGATATTTTTTACTTATCGTCATAGACATAATTAATTGTATTGTTTAATTTTCCTCAAATATTAATTCGTGTATAAAAAGTATAATTTAATACTTATAAATGCTTATTTTATATACTTTTATAAATGCAAGTTTACTAATACTATTTAGATGTTTTAAATTGTATATTAACTTTATAGTCTGTAATTTCTTATTTTAATTTCATATTCATTAATAAACTCTATATACCAGCGGTGATTATTACATATTTATATTCAGATTCTATAAGTTTTTACGTTAAGGACTTATATTAATACATGATTCATAATGAAATTATACTAGAAATGTAAAATATGAATTATATTCTAAATATACATTGAACGTATATAATCCACTCGCAGATAACTCCATAATATATAACATGATTATTTATTTTAGAATACTTGAGTATACTTAAAACATTTAGGCCAGCTGGGCAAATTTAGTTTCCAACTTACTAAACTTAGTTTCAATTGTGTCGGTTGAATTTTGGACTCTGAGTTTTTGAAGTTATTGATTTTACAATGATGTTTATTTTTATTATTCTGGAAGGAAATTTTTAACCAGTGGGATATTTGGTGTTGAAATAATATAGATAAGAAATCGACCCTAGATGGTATTATTTTTTGACTTTTCCAGTACTTTATTAAGAAAGGAAAAAAAACTTACATATATACTCGTGTATATATATAAACACACATAAACATACATACAAAAAAATAAAATAAAATAAAAATTTACACTCTATTTGGAATTGTTAATTCAACTGTTGCATTCGAATTAAATATATTTACAACTAATATCCTACCTGACATGCGAAGTACTCTCACTACAACTGATACCCTATGAGTGAAGTCCTTCTACTCCTACTATCTATTCTATCTACTATACTATTTGATTTTTTTTAAATGTCATTTTTTAATCTAAAATATTTATATTGTGTTATTCTTAACTGTTAATTTCATACATCGGCCATTCATTTACAATAACTAAAACAGTTTTTGGGTTTCAAGTGAATGGTTAGCGAAATACCGAAACAATCAATATATTTTTATTGATCAATAATTTATTTAATTTTTATCGAATTATTTATTTAATGAAAGGACAATTTTAGTGCAATTAACTCGATTTGAACGTTTAGACTTTAACTTGTTATGTATGAAATTGTAAGTTAAATTTTAATTTAGTTCTTTTAAAAAAAATAAGATGAAAAAAAAGAAAAAATTTATAGGGAACACGGGGAAAAGTGAGGACGTTAAAGTGTGAAGACCTGTAATACACTTAAAATGAAATATTTTTCTTCCAAATTTCATTTACGAAATCTATAGGTTATTGTAATTGATTTATTATTTTTTATGAAGTTCAAGAAGATATTAAAAAAAGTACAGTTTACCCCACTTGCCCCATGTATCGGGCAAAGTGAGGACATAAGATAAAATACATTCATATTCTATAAATTTCAATTTATTTACAACAACACAATATTTTTAAAAATATAAATATGGTTAAATATACAATTTAACAAAAAAATTTAGTTAAAACTATAATTTTAGTTTTAACTTTCGTTGATAATGCCTAACCATTCTGAAAACTCATCATTTAAATTAAAAAAAAAAGATTTCTTTATATGGGGCAATACGGTGACGACCCAACATTACCCCAGACAGGTATAATCCACTTTGCCCCGATCAATGAACTTACCTGGATACTTTGATTTTATTTTATTAAAATACTTTTTTTGAAATCAAAAACTATGATAATACAATTAATATATTGAAAACAAAATATTAAATTCTATCATCAAGGAAATTTTAACACACACATGACACATTCTCGATTTTTTATCGATTATTCGCAATATAACTGATATTTTGATCCAAAACTTTTATCACCCAATCTCAGACGACTAAGGAAACAGTAAATCTAATAATATTATCAATTTTATACATTAAATAAACAGATATTACGATGTCGCCATATTGCCCCATGTTCCCTTACATAAAATTATAGAACTATTTATACGTCAATACATTTATTAAAGTGTTAAATTAAATATTTGATTTTGTATTTGTATTATTATTTTTAATTCTATTGTTTTTATACATTTATACATAGTTTTTTTTCCATGACAATTAAATTCGATTAATCTTTATAAACCCACCTAAAAATATCAGCTACGTTATGTGTAATTGATTCGAAACTGATAAGTCCGGAAGAATTGGTTGATTAAATAAAATAAAGGAAATGAATGGTGAAATGGAAATTCAATTTAGAGAATACCGCCTCTTATGACCTTTATAAAGTCGCGTGCGGTATTACTTTGCCAAGTGCAAACTGTTTTTCACTTAAGAACAATAGGGCATGTCGCCTGTCCACGGGCTAAGCGCTTTGTTCCCTAGCCAACCTGAGTTGGAAGTCGTCCAAAGTATGAGTTTAGTTTTCTCGGGAACCATTCGATCGTATTTCTCGACGTTTGCAAAGTTTTAAATTGACACTAAATTTGTAATTTTGTTTTTTACTCAATAAGGTTAAATTATAAATAAAACATCAATCGGTTGTAAAATCGTTCAGTATAAATAAATGACTGGTAATAAAATGTCCGTAGGGTTTGCCGTTTCTTCGACTTGCCTTATTTAATATTTCACTACCTACAGTGTATTTTTGTAAATACCTTTATTTTTCATTAAAATAAAATACAGTAAATAAATATCATAAAAGACATAAATCATGATAGTCTTTGATTGTAAAACGAAATAATTATCGCATGATCACACTATCACACTTAAATGTAAATAAATAAAAACATATAAAAAGGGCGCCCACAGATAGTTTATAAATGAAAAGCAATATAATTAAAAATATAAATACATTTTTCTAATATTTTTTTTATTCCAGTTATGGAATACATTAAAAAGGAATGATAGGATGTCTTTAATTTACTAATTAAATCTACTAAAATATAGGCACATTTATATACAACGTGGGTTTATTATATCTTGAGAATAAAAATATCATAATTGTATTTTTTCCCCAATTAGAACGAAAGATTTAAATATTATTATTTTAATTATTATTAGAATTATTTGGTTATTACTAGTATATTACTTACTTCGATTACCTATTATTGGTTGGATTTATTATATTATATTATAGCGCGATTATATTCTTAATTATTTTAATAGCTATTTTTAAAAATTTCTCATATCACTCCCCTTTGAGCACCGAAATACGAATTTCATAACAAATAAATTGAATAGTTTATAATATTTATAAGAACCACTAGACGTTGTTTGATGTCTAACGTGCATTTGCTCTTCCACTGTTGTAACAAACTTATGTGATATATTTTTTCATTATTATAGAGTACATGACCGTTCAACTTCATTCAGATATTTCCTATATTAAATCATTTAATTAAATAACAGAATCAAAATTAAATATTTTATTGATTTACAGACATTCCTTATTTTGTTCTACAAAATGTATAGATATACTATGTACCTTTTTGCTTATAGTTTAGGGTTTCTAAATATAAGTTTAGAAACCTTATATATTCGCTGTGTCCATATGTCAGCCTACCTATTCTTTGTCTGTCGGTATAGTTACTAGTGCAATGTCACGATTGTTGATTTGGTTACCAGGAAGATAGATAGTGACTTAGTGTTCTTTCTAATTCTATTTTTCTATTAGAAAATTGTTGCTTTATATTTTTAGATTCTTGTTTAAAATACTTTTAAAAACTGGAATTTAATACGCTCACAGAGTGGATTTTCCTAACTTGTTTATATTTTATAATTGTTTACTTAATTAAATATTTATTTGAGTTATTGCCATCTTGAATTTGGTAGTCAACTAATCAGCTGTTAAAAATATTTTTTAAAATAAAAATTTTTTTCGAAATCCAAATTTGAAATTGCTTTTAATAAAAAAAACGAAAACCTATATTATATATATATAAAAAAGTCACCTAAATATAAACAATGGAAGTTGATCCATCATTTCTTCGATCTTAAGAATGTATATAGTGAATTATTATTATTTTAAATTTGGATGCAAAGATGGATTGCATTCAAAAGATGATTTTTAATTGCAGTTTAGTAGGTACCTATAATATTATTTAAAAAAGATAGATAATTATAACAATATTATTTAATATTTTGTTATTTTTCTACATTTATATAATATATCCGATATAATAGGTATTTTTATTTACTTAATAAAACTTCTATGAAAATCAAAAACTTCACCCTTTAAAGGACCAACTATAACTTATTTTTTATGAAATAAAGATTATGTTTTTTTATTAAATAAAACCACATAATGTTAAAACCAATAAATCTTCTCTTCGCTCAGTATCTAAAATATGAAAACCATAAAACATTTCAAGCAATTGTATTCATAAAACAACAATATAATTTACATCTTACACGGGTAATTTATTATTCTTGTCGATGAGACGTATAATGTACTACCTAATATATATATAAATGGATACCTAGGTATAATGTATAATATATGAGTATTCATATTATTTCATTTAGATATATAAAACCAATAGATCAGGAAAAGTCCATTAATCAATAAGAATCGAGGTTCAGGAAGTAAATATTTTGAAACTGAAATTTGTTCCAAAGTATTTTTATATGATCATTTTTGTTACATTATTTTTTATTTGTATTCAGTATAGTTTAAAGAATGTGATTCAACAATAATATCACTCTACCTTCTACTAAAACCCTAAAGACTTATATAATTAATATATAAGTCAATATATAATATATATATATTATAATAATTGTTCCTAGGTTATTTGTCTAGACAATTTATACATTTTTATATTAAATTTATTAATTTACAAAAAAATTATTTATAATACTTATAATATATAATTAAATATTCTATATATATTATTGTTCTATTTATAAAATATTGTTATTTTAATTCTTCCATTTATTGTAACTACTACAATTAATTAATAGGTAATGTATCACTAGACAATACATTATATTTTAAATACAATAATATTTGTTATCCCTCCTATTCATTTTTGATCGGATCGACGAATATATACATATATATTGATTTTACAATGTCGTCTTAGTACACATAAGTGAAATATTCATTCAATTTCCTATAAATAGAAACTAGGATGTTCATACAATTTCCGAAGTATGGTATTTCATTTCAATTTCTCAGAGTATCAAAAATCTGCTAGATCAATATCTTGTATAAATAATCAGTTATGGTCTATAGATATATTTTGATTTTCAAATATAAATAACATTATAACGATACCTATAAAGATTTTTTTGTGTATTATTTTAACCTGTAATAACAGAAAATAAGAAATGTAATTTTCATTTTTAAAAGAGATATAACTATATTATGCATTATTTAATTTTCTTAGTTACCTAGCTTGACTTTATAAGTTAAAATATTAATTTTAATTTTATGAATTAAAAGTACTTTTAATTAAAAAAAAAATATGATATGTTCAATAAGGGAGGTCTATAATCCTATAAGACACATAAAATTACGCCTTTAGAGAATGTGTTTATGTTTTATATTTTGAACGACAAAAGAGTGGAAAGTTTCATCTGACCTTATATCTTAATTTTCCCTGAGGATAAATTGAATGAATATAGTACGCTCAATTATTCAATATAAATCTAATTTAAAAATATTACCGCAAATTGCAAACCTAATAAATTTTTGCCCAGATTCTTGTAATTTCATGTATATTAATTCATCGATGTCCTATTTGTGAAAATTTCATATAAGAAATTATACAAAAATAATTACACATAGTATATTTATATATAAATATGTATTACTTTCATAAATAATGTCAATATCAATAATATCACCAAAATGTAATTATAAATGTATACTATGTATATTTTAATTTATGCATTCATTGGTATTTTTTAGAATATCGGATTTAAATGATCACTATAATTTGATATTATTTAATAATTAATAGAAATATTTATAATCGAAATTGGGTTTTATCATTCATATTTATATACATCTCTTTGAAATAAAAAGTATTCTTACCAAGTAAAATTAAAAATTATGTTTAAAAAGTATAATTTTATTACTTTAAATCGCACCTATTTATAGTATATTCATTTATATCAATTTAATAACTATAAACACTTTTCAGTGAACATATTTTGTGTATTTTATGGTAAATACACTTTCTTGTAAACTTTTCCACCATCCATTCACGTAGAAAATGTTTATAATTTTCATGTTTTGCATTTTAAGTGTTTGCATTTATAATGAAGACTATATATCAAATATATGTTATAGTAAACTCCTTGTGTTTATAAAGTGTAATGTGCACAAATTATGTTTTTCCCTTAAAATATCGTTAAAAAAAAGTTCTTTTACATTTTGTGGCATATTACGCCATTTTTATAAAACTCACTACCTTGTGATAAGATATCGATTTTTTATTTACCACTTTTTTAGCACCACTGATGTCGACTATATATTATATATATATTTTTCAATCAATAACCATAGTTTTAAGATCAGAAGTTATGCACGAAAAGTGATTTTATGCTGAAAAAAAAAAATTAGTATAAATCAGTGAAACTACATAATATTATAATATGTAGATATTTAGTACAAATATTTATATATATACAAAAGAAAAACATTATAGACCAACTATGTTAGTCAAAACGTATTCCTGGAGAGAGTATAAAAGGTTTTATGTTTGTTTTAATACTCTGGCTTGTTGTTTGAAGGATAATTCTAGAAGTTAAGAAGATTTTTAAAAAAAAAATTAATAATGAGCTATATCGTGTACATTTATATATATATATATATATATACATAAAACATGTAATTCCACCTATTTCTGTATACTGGGTTCTTTTTATGGTAGTAGATGAGTAAAAAACAAAGTATTTTAATAATCAAAAAATTAAGAATAATATAAAGTTACAATCCTATTTTAAACTACGGGTATCGGAGTATTTTCATTTAATAGTACAGTGTAATATTGACATTATATACAATATGTAAGATAGCCGAAAAATATACTTTTGGTTTTTGAACTTCAATTATAATACCATTAATCTTATGTATAAAATACTAACCCCGAATTGCCTTTTTTTTCATAAAAAAAAAATGATACTATACTATTTATTTAATTCTCCGGTCCGTATCATACCCGCCGGCCATGTATTCCGTTTCCTTTCTGTAAACTATTTTCCTGTCGTTTTGATATTTTTCAGTTTCCGTTCATTCATGTTCTGACCTTTTCTCTGAGCTTTCGACGCTGCATGCCGGGAAGAAAAATCACATTTCCGATAACACCGCCCAGCCATTATCGCTCGATTTTTCCCGCGAAATAGTCTAATCGTGCCGAACTCTATTACAACCTTATATGACGTTTTTCTGACACTGCAGACGTCAGATTCGAGTTTCATAGAGACGTTTTTTATATCTGACTGAAATTTAATTTGTCTTCAAATCATTTTCATCCAACCTGGACGTTCGTTGTGTTCATTATGTTTCGAATATATATGTATATTATATGTCGAGATTCAGTGTCGTCGGTTATCTAAATTATTTAAATTCGAGCAATTTCAACAGCTCTATCATCTCGATTAGATAGCTTATTAGCTTAGGGTACTTATAGACAAAAGTCGGTAGAATAATTAAACTTTCAGTACGGATCTCGGTTCAAGTTCCACTTCGGCACCCGGAGTATATAAAGAAAATTTATCTCATATATGCGGAAGTGATAGCTTTTATAATTTAATATTTACTATTATTTTTTCCGTTCGTTTAAATCACTTTTTATAGATCCGAATATTTAATTAAATTATGTGTTGTATAAGATCCTGTAACGAGTCCGTATTAGATTTTCGTGATGGTTTTTTTTTTCTATATTTCCAACCTAGCAATAATAATTATATAAAAATTCGAGAACGGTAGGTCCAACCGACTAAATCATATAATAGGTATCTATACTACAGTTTCAATATTATATAATAACGAATTTCAAATCACCGAACTTCCATAGAATTTTTCTTTATTTTTAAATATATATATAAAATATATAATAAAATATTATTTGGCCACATTTACACATTAAACTTGTATTTGAAGTTAAAATTGAATTTGGATTTGTATTTGAACTAGAATTGGTATTTAAAGTATTTAATATAAGTTATAATTGTTATTTTATTTTTTATGATTATGGACTTTTTTGATTAGCCTCAGGATATAACATTAGGAGGCCAAATCATATTTTAATGGTGGTCGTGGTCATATCTTATAGTTCATTGGGATATCAATTTAGATTGTGTATAAATATGGTTGGTTGTAATTTATTGAAAATATTGAAATAACTAACGATAAACTGTAAAAAAAATAACACTTAAAATTAGAGAATGATCTTTTATAGAAAATTTATATTTTTAAGAATTTAAAAAATCATAATCTTAAAACCATTAATTTACTTGATTTTTTAAATATATCTAAAAAATTAAATTATCAAGTACATCAATTTTTTAGTATTAAAATATAATTTAGCCACTTAATAATTTCAATATACTTATGTACTTTACAGAATATAGTATTCAAATTAATTTTCTTTCTTTTTAAGTATTAGCCAGAACTTATTTATATACGTCCTTATATTCCAAAATAATCAGTTTTTCAGCCTCAATTTTTTCTATTTATCATAATTTTTAACAAATAAAAACCGTTACTAATAATATCACCATCTTGACAACTCATCATAATTACCATAAAAATGAATTAATAATTTTTAATTTATTTTTTTTAAATTTAATTAGAGAAATTTATTGATTAAGTATATATTTTATATGATGTACAATTAACATAGACTGAAGTTATAAAGATTGGTAACATATTATATTATACATTTACTATTAAGATATATATATATTTTGAGAAAATTTAATAATAAGTGAAATTTAAGTAACAAGAATGGTTATAAATAATAAACATAAGCTTAATTAAACCTGGATAATCACGATTTAATATTATGAAGTTTTCTTAATGGGTTTGGTATTTGCTTTGAATAATCTTCTAGAATGTGAAAACCATCACTACGAAACGTTTTAACTAAATTGTATTTAAAAATATATTTTAAGAAATTTGTTTTTTTTAATGGTTTCTTTATATCATCATCTTTGGATACAAAATATATGTATATACGTATTCTAGATTTATGTGCTCAATACTTTTTGTACCTATAGTTGGTTTTCAGCTGGTCGTGGTAATGCATATACAATCTTTATTATTATTAATTAGTGATTATAAAGGGATATAGATATCAATAAGAACAAGAATATCACATTTATAGTGAGTTATTAAAGTTTTTATTTCAAGTAAAGTTCACAATCTCAAATCTATTTTAAGGGGATTAATTACTTTTTCCAAAGTTCAAATTGGATTTTAATGCGTAGTCTTTAATCTGATATATGCAAGCCTTTACAAAAAACAAAATAGATTTGAAAATAATTACTATAACAAACTACACGTCAAACTAAATATAATATCCTACTGTTATATTTAGCTGAATTATATTTACAGTTAATTAAAACATAATGTATTTAATTTTTATTATAATAACGTATTATAAATTTCAAGGTTTAGATTTGTGTCAACTAAAATTACGTATACAATAATGGGTTTTCATTTTTGTGTCGTCATGAATTTATAAACGTAAAATAATCACTAGATATATATTTGTGTCTCCTCGAGAATTTCAATTTACGTTTGGCGACCGAGTAATAAACTTTCTTCGCCATAACTTAAATTTCAATATTTGAACTCGTATTTTAATAATAAAAAAAAAAAAAATGTAATCTGGTTGGTATACATACATCTAGATAAAAATTGTAATGACTTTTTTTATGAATTTCTGTTGACACCACCTCAAATATGTGTCTGTTAATAAAACTATATGAGTGTACACACGAGACTAGATATTTTATCATAAAACCCAAGGTTTATCAGTAGGTTATAATATATAATACACTGGGGATTATAACCGAAGATACTTGCTCGATAAAATACAAATTGTGTAAAATATGTTATTAAAAAAAAAAAAAAAAAAAAAAATTCAAAGGAATTATTTTTGTATTACAGATGACGTCGGGCTGGATGATTGGACGCAGAATTTTGACGACCAGATACAATGCCACGTAACCATGAAGCCTATAACGTTTATGATCCATGTATTGCTGCAGATATTGATCATCATAACCGTAAATAACTGTATGAATTATTTGTATTATAATTTAAATATACACGAGGTTGTTAACTAATAATAATTATACTATATGATAAGTTATGACCAAATCTGGATTTTAATATTCTAAAAAAAAATTTTAAAATCAATTTATATAAATAAAAATTTACAACTTTTATTCGTTATATTAATATTTTTTTTCAAAATAACTCAATACAATTTATGACTCAAATGCCATTGCTTAGTCGTCAATAATACGGTAAAGAATATTTTTATGGAGTTTATATATTATAAACGACGAAAAATACGATTTTTAACATAAAAAAAAATTTTTATTCGATTCTCAAATAGCTATGGAAAATATATTAAATGAAAACTGTTTTTCTTTTATTATTGCTTTATGTTAAAAAAAAAATAATTAGTACTTTGAAATTATTCTATTCCCATAAAATGTATATACATTTAAAATTATGTAAAAATAGAGAACTTCAAATAATGCTGGAAAAATGCAAAATAAATGTTTTATTTTATAGTTGTGTGATATATGAATTACATTTTTCATTACAAAATCATTGCCGTAGACCATAGTATAGTAAGGGTTCTAGTGCAAATGTAATATTTTATCTGTATTTTTTTTATGATTTTTGATGATTACAATACAATCTCGATTTTTTTTTTAAAAAATGATAAAGTAAAAAGTAATTTTAAAAACCAAAATCACACACATATTATTATCAGGTCTTAGACACTGCTAATAACATAGATTCAGCCACTATGCTCTCAGAGGAAAATGTTATAATTTTAACACTTTAAGTGTGGCACAGAATTAAATAATCGAAATGGAAATTGTGAATAAATTACACAAAACAGCATACTGATTTGTCCTCTAAGATCATGGCCATGTAGATTTCAAAAATATTGTGTGTTGCCTGTGTAATATGTTATCAGTGTTCATTTTGATTATAATACGCTGTGTTATTAAATAAAACTTCGGTGGATTTATGTCATAAAAAAAAAACACATAGGTAAGTATATATGTATTTTATGTGATTATTTGTACCAAAGTAAATTAAAAAAAAAACGAGTTATAACTCTTTAACCCTTTGAGTGCTCTGGACGAGAATACTCGTCAAGACGATGGCACACTCACGGCCTGTGAACGAGTATACTCGTCAAGATATATACAATTTTATCGATTCCCTTTTATATTCCTTTATATTCATGAAACCTATATCAATCGATACATAATGAAATTTCAAACTCTTTGAAAAAAAAAGATGTATGGTTTGTTCTATGGTGTAAATCAATATTTTCATTTTTGCTCTTATTAGGTGTCTATTAGGTATAGATTATCTCATTATTGGTGATATAAGAATTGTACTCAAATTTTACGTTTCACATTTCGAGTGAATTTTACAAATGTCTGTAAAATGTTTATAACCAATTATATTTCAATATCATATATTATTTTATTCAATTTACTGATTATCCGATAATCGTGAAATTTTGGGAACTACTGGCCTCAAAAATTTTAAAGTTATAAGTATCTCAGTCAATATTAACTTTTTTTTAACTTGTATCTTTTATTAATGACTTTGAATGATTTCGAAAATGTTGTGAGCATAAAAAAAATGGAAATAAAAAATAGCAATTTTATAAAGTCCTGGAGGGCAACAATGCAAAAAACTATGTGGCACTGAAAGGGTTAAAAATTAAACAATTAGATAATGCTTTATGTGATAATTATAGAAGATGCATAATTGTATTCAATATACACTTTATTATTTCTTCATTCATTTTATATGGTATACACGTATTACAATATATAAATTGAATATAGTTTTTTTTAATATTATAGAACCAAAATGATTTAGAAAATATTATTTCTATTTCTATAAATTAAACGAAAAATCAAAACGTTCAACGTAACATAAAATATAGGTCGCTTATACACTATATATACCTATCCGTTTTTGTGACGGACTTTAAACAATTAATAATAATTAAAATATATTATTTTATGTCTGTATTTAAAAATAGGCCAATTAACGTTGAATCTCGACAATTATCTGTTGACGGAACATTAAGCACAAAATTACAAATATTAAATATTCATGTATTTTTTATCTGATCCGTTCATTTAACGTCCATCGTAAAAATTAACAGAATGAATGTGGTCTTAGTAAAATATAATAATAATAACAATAATAAAATAAATGTAGAAACATACATTCATGTATGCACTTTAAAATATGTTACAATTTATTATAAATACAAATACCTTTTTGTTTTATTCAGAATATTGTGAAATGTGCTAGTTTTTAATGAGAATATTTAGATAATATTTCTTGATCGACAAATATATTTATATAAATATTTTCGACCAACATTCTAAGACGTAGATAATCGTTGTATTCTGTACTTTTCGTTCGTATATACTTATACAGTTAATATAAAATGTATGGCTAAAATATAAATAGACTAACGTAATGTAACTATGTTAGGTATATTATACGTTATTTTAAATAATTTTATCATAAAGTTTTATCGACTTTTTGTGAAAAATTTGCAATCACGATATTATGTTAAAATTACATATTTCAGTGCGTATACGTATAGTAGTGCACGCGTATAATTATTTTTTAGATACATTAATGTGCATATCAATATATAAGAAGTTCTCGAATTGTACAATAATGAATTACTGTAATTTAATCACAGTCTTCCGACGCACAATAACTGTATATATTATGATTGCATAATTCATTGTGTTTGTGGTACAGAGTAATGAGTTTCTTTGGAATTACATTTTTATGTCCCAGTTGTTATATAATACGTTTGTGAATAATATTTTTTCAATTCTTGTTGGAATATTTGTTCAAGTTATGCTGCACGTGTAAATAATTTCAGTTCGTAAATTTTTAATTTCTGTTTGTGCGCACTAAACCCATCGAGTCCTGTGGTGCTGCGAATAGGATGAATTATGTATATTTATGATAATAAAAATAATATACACTATGTAAACAATTGCAAATTATCATAGGTAACGTGATGAGCAACTATCGAGTGCAATTATTAACAATTTTAACGAGACTACACGAACCGACATTACGTGAGTACCGCTAATGGACGCTGCAGGTCGCTGCAGATATCGTGTAGGTGTTTGTACTCGAATTTCGCGCAAAACCGATAGTTTCGAAAACAGTTGTTTGCTGTCCTGAACAATAATTTATATGTACCGTTCCGGTAGATCGGCGGAAGGTGGTGGTTTTGTTCGACCAGTAATAAGTTTTCCATTTTCCCCGGTTCTTCCAATTTCTGAAACCGTTATTGCGATACATAATATTTGTTACCGAGGCGCCATACACGGTCTTCTCTTCTTGTGAATTGAAATCCGACCCGGCAAACTTCCCATTAGATATGCATTACAACCACTACCACGGTTACGGGAACCCCGTGAATATTTTATTAGTCAACCGATAAAGGCCACGGTGGCGGTGCACACGGTAGTAACGCGTGTACGGCGGGGTACAGCGCGCGCAAAAATAATCCAACTAAAGGCTCGGCAAATGTTCGATATACAATATTTTCCCGTTATTACATTACAAAATTAAAAACATTAAAATAGAAAAACGTGTCGTAGCTCATGGCCAGTACGTATTCGAAACCGAAAAAACCGTACAAGGCCCAACACAGCTCACATAAATATTATTGGGTATTGTCGCGTTCATTTAAAAACATTTCGGGCATTACATAAAATGTGTAGTATTTGATTGTTTGTTTGATATTGAATTTCCAAAACTAACAATAATACGAGTGTTTAACATAAATTATATCGTAGACAGTTTATACTTTAGTGACGGAACCGACTAAAATAAAACAAGACATTAGAATATAACATTCGTTTAGATTTTACCATTTATTATACTCTCGTTCTCGTATACCACAAAACACTATTATCGCACAATATCTTAATTCTGGTCAAAGAAAGTAAACCATACTAGACGTCTACTTTAATGGAAATTCATTTTTCTTCGTTTGTTGTATTTTCCGGACGTGTAATAATGGTCGATACGGGAGTTTAGCGGTTATTTCCGAAACATTATATTTTTATAGGATTTCGTTGATTCGAAAATGTTGGTGAAATGGATCACTTTTTGTTTTTAGACATATAAAAATACAGAAAACCCACTCTCCGAGCGTGCTAAATTTTCGGTTTCTCTTGTTAATTTATTCAATAAAAACAATAAGCTTATTACTATTTAAAATAATTTATCGTTATGAAAAATGAATTTTTCGAGTGAATTAGATTTTACGGTTTCTATCTCCCTAGCAACTGTATGACTAACTAATTGTAAGAAGGTTCTATATATATATATATATATTATACACACTTATAATAAAATAGTAAATCTATAAATAAAAGATTTATAAATCTAATATGATATGTACTCATTTATAGAAACCTAAAAGGTTCTAAATTACTAATTCTTAAATGAGTACCTACTTATATAAATATACATTTTGGTAATTACTATAAGTACATAGTTACGAGAAATATTCTTCTTACATTTTTTTTTATTCATAAAGGGAGATAGAAAACGAGAAATGCTCAAAGAATATTAATATTCCAAACGTCCGACTATTTATCATTACAATTCATTGCCATGGTGGTTACCAATATCACAATATTTTTTACATTTAGTTGGTTGTAAGTTTCTATACACATACGTACAGTAGGTTAAACGAGTAACATAAATTCGTCGTTTATGGAATTGTAGTTAATTGTTTAAAATACGTTTAGAAACCGGGAATTTAGCATTCTCGAAGAGTGGGCTATCTGAACTTGTTTGTGCTGAGCCCACGAATAGTTGAAAAGTAAATGTTTCTATAGTATAAACATACGTATACACACACAGTAGGGGATCATTATTGTATTTAAATCTAACCGTTAAATTATAAGTTTTTTCGAATCGAAACTGGTATCAATGTATTTTAGCGATATAATATTTTTACTTCTTAAAAGTTCCAACAAAAAACTACTTTTAATTATTTATAAATATAAATGTTATAAGTATAAGTGCTGTCAAAATAATACTGTACTGAACAATAATATAATTTCATACACAAATGTTTGTACTGTAATATTGTGCACCGCAATCTTCAATCGATACTTAATTCATTGATAACAGATTTAAACCAACGTATTTTGAACATATTTTTTCAAAATACCTACTTATTATTATATTTTAATAAATTCTACTCATTAATCATTTAAATTTTTAGTTTTTTTAATTTACGGTAGAATCATAAATTAAAGTTTCCAATGAAAACGAACGCTGCATTTTCAAAATATATTTCTTCAAATATGATCGATCTTACTCATTAATCATTTAAACTAAAATTGGGTTTTCATATAAATTATCAGCATCTCATATACGTAGAATGATTATTGTTTTTAAATATTCCAATTTATTACATTTAATAGGTACATTTTTTATATACCTAATCTAAAAATATCATATTTTAGTTTGTGCGCTTTAGTTTTTCTAATCATTTTGTTTGACAGTTGGTTTTAACTACTTTCCAATCTTTACACCAAAATATGAATTTGATTTATTTTACAATATAATATTATATTGAGAACTCGAAATAATATTTAATTTTATATATTCTTTTTCCTTATAGTAAAAAGATAATGTTTTCGTAAAATTTGATTTAAAATTAAATTTTAATTTAATTTAATTTAATTAAACCATTGATTTTAATACATAACTTTCTGTTGAATAACATATTATAAACGTTTAATATAGATAATAATATAATATGTATTTAATTCAAATCTTGACTAATATAGGTTTAGCTTACAAATTTTATTAGGGAGGGAGGAATGTATCACGGGTGCTAATAAAATTAAAAAAATTAAAATAATATCGGTGAATAAGTTTATTTTGGTCTAGACAAAGTTTCATTACTATAATATATAGAATATAGATTGAAATCTAACTTTTCGCATATAATATAATGATTTTAATATTAATAAATATAAACGTATTAAAAAGTAAAATATTACATATTTAAAAATTAAGTTACTGCTAAATGAAAAGTTATTCATTTGGTTCGAAAATGTTTTTCTATTTTTATTGGCAAATAATTTACAATTGTAAAGTAATCAATCATTCACGTATATCATCAAGGTTTATATTAAGTTTACCATATTAAATTGAAACTTGCTGAATTCAATATTCTTAAAAACCTATTCAATTTATTTTCAATTATCTTGACATGTTCATTGGATAATATAGGAGGTATTTTTCAAACGTTTAATCAAAATAACGTTCGAAAAAACGCGATTTGTTTAAATTATTCAATCTTCTAAAAGATTTGAATACTTTTCCGATTACCGTGTTTTGAACAAGGCGGGTAGTATCTAGATACACTTCAATTTTAATTTCGATACCCTCTTCACTCACTGTTGGAATTGTCTGAAATGTTTTCTCTTGCGCAGTTCTATTTATATAACGACGTGTAAACATTTCCGGTGTAGTTTTTAACCCACGGCCATGACATTTTGATGAATCGAAGGGTTCACGATTTTTTTTTTGAAACATTGTACAAAAAACCCTGCTAAATTTCCACCGCCATGACGACCTTTCAAAATGATATCGAGTCGTGATGGAGTAGAAATAATTACATTGGTACGCATAGGTGATTTTCCAATTTTTAACATAGGGAGACTGGCGATTAATATATTCTGAGATGACTCGTAGGGGGTGTACATACCTGCCTATGTAATCATTTGTGGGCACACAACCAAAAATGTCTACACTAGGATTATCAAATTTTTCATGAGAGCATTGTTATATATATAATTTTGATAAATGATAACTTAATATTGATTTAGAATATCGTTTGATCAAATATAAAATATTATAATGATATATTTTTATATTAATATAATGTATAATTTTGTGAAAACATAATAATTAATAAATTTCAGCCATGAAGTAAAAACCGCTGTTTAATATATAAAAATAAATTTAGAAAAATAGTGCCATTTTTTTTTTTTATATAACTACTGCGATAAAATAATATTGTGCTTTTGTACAATATAATATTATAGCACAAGTATCCACCTACAAGTATTATAATTGTAGACATATTTTTAACATATTAAATTATCATAGTGCCTACCTAAACATTTTGAACTAATTTAATAGGATATATATGCAATTAAAAATACACTAAGTATTAAAAAAATTTGCTGATAAGAACGTATTATTAATATTAATAATGCACTTAATATATTTATTTTTAATAGTTTGACATTGTTTAAACAATTTTAATTTTAAGATACTATTTAGCATTCAATTGTATATATTGTTATTATACACGTTTGCTAATAACGTCTTGATTACAATACAATGTAAGTACCTATACATTTTTTTATTTGGTATTTTGCTCAAAAGCACATTTCTGATAAAACCCTATAATATAGCACTATTTTGTCGGGAGGTTGCAATATCTTAGAGAAATAATGTTTTTAAATTAAAAATATTTTTGAAAATGCCAATTTTACTATTTGAGGAGAAGGCATAGAGCCTTTAAGTTTCCTGAAATTGTAGTCCTTGTGCGTGATACAAGAACCATGTGTAAACGAAAGTGTGTTGAAATGCGTTCTATGGAAAATCGTTTTGGACTTGTCCGAAAAAAAAACGGACAGGTCATGTCTCAGTAGGGATCTTTCATTCTCGAAAGTACGACGAATACCATTTGAATACATTACACGAGTGCGAAATTCGAATATATCCATTCTGCCTACCATATAGTAAGCTTACGAGGGTCCTGGGACCCTATTCTGGAAAGCATACACGAACGATATACGTGTACAATCGAGGGTATGGATGACAACGGTTTTTCTCGTTTCGCCAGCTTCGTCCATAAATCCCTGGGTACGACGCGTGACGGTAGTATAAAATAATTGTATACGTTAAACATTATCCTTGTCGGTCGCAGTCGCATTATAATAAGTCTACAAGTGTGCAAAGGCATGACTATGACTAGGTAGAGATTCCTGGTGTTCATACCATCAAAATGTATGACTAAAAGTATATATAAATTAGGATGGGACAACGCACACATAAATATAACATTTATACGAGATTACGATTGAAAACTACAAACTTAAAATAAATGATAAAAATTTTGCTGAAAACCAGCTTGTATTTAAACACGTGTAAATCTCTGCCAGAATAAAGAGAATTAGATAAATTTCAAGTATGAAATGTTTCGTTTTCTGTTTCGTATGGTCGAAAGTCCTATACAATTAGTTAAATAATTTGAAATTAATTTGGTTGAATGTACACCTAATAAGTACGCCCTAATTGGTTTTAAATATGGAAAACTAACTCTTGTAGGATATACCAAAAAAATATCGAATAAATATGACATTAAAAAAAATTTATAAAGTAAATTTATTTTTAATCGGTGGATAAGCTTTGCCTATCTGCATAACCAAAAAATTAATTTCAGAAACATTTATTTACCAAATTCCAATTAAAAATTAATAAGAATCTTAAAAGTTTCTATATAATTATGTGAAAATAAAATAGATTTTTATTTTAAGCAACTGGAATATAATAAATTCACATATTATATTTGACATAACAATTTTAAAATTCAGATAATTATCCTAAACGAAAGCGTAAAGGTAACATCGTATACAGGAAACGTATTGGAGTATTGTAATTTTATATTATACGCAGTATCAAATCTAGGCGGGGGGGGGGGCGAAATGGGGCACTTTCCCCGGGCGCCATTATGGTGAGGCACAAAACGTAAAAATATTTACTTTTTTGGAACCTAAAAGTTTTTCTAAACATTTATGAAAATTTGCGAATGACCTTTTTATTTTTATATTTTGCTTATTAAAATTAAATGGACGCTCTAATTATTTTTACCCCGAGTGACAAATACTCTAGATTCGTCACCGATTGTACAGTAGGGTATTATTGCAGTATTTATAGTAAATCAATTTACAGTCTTTGGAAAACTATAACGGATATTTGAAAAATACGAACAATCCATATTTTAAAATCCTGACAGATCATAAACATCATTTGTAGGGGCTGATCGGAGACAATTTTCAGCCTAGAAAAATATATAAAATCGGTCTTTTTACAAAAATAAAAATAATAAATCATTTAATTTAATATAAAGCGAGAGTCAAATAATTAGTTGGTTCAATAAAATAGTGATTTATTTGAATATCATATACAAAGTTTGGACATACTGTAAACATAATATATACGAATATATAAATAGGTAATGCGATATTCCCAGCGGATGTAAAAGACTCTTCCCTCTACTTTCTGGTACCTACAAAAATGTAAGTTGTGTACACATCAAAGCTGGCAAATTAGTTCATTTTTTAACCTTGTTAGTTTCAATTAATATGTAAGTAACACATACATGAATAGTTTAAGTTTATTTTTAATTTTTTTTCATATGTTCTGTTTAAAATTAAATATTAAATATAAATACAAATATCGATGACAATTTTGTGTAGAACATATAATGAATATTTGAAAAAAGATTAATTAAATCATATTCTACACATCAGTACTAAAATAATATATTACAAATGCATACCATATATAGTTATTATGTGTGAATAGCATACGGTCTACCACAGTCTACTCATATTAGTATTCTGGGACCCTGTTCTTAAAAGCACATTCGAACTTGTGTATGTTTTGGAGAGCAGTCCCTTATGGTTTCATTATGAACAGGGTATAGTTGGGAATTTTTGTTTTTAATGTATGTTTACGTCATACTATAATTGCCCCGCACTTTAAACTACCGATGTTCTAAATATTTGTTATATATTTTTAAATAGCTATTGTATCCATAAAAAATAAAATATGCATTGTGTTTTATGAAATAAATATTATATATTATGAATTATGAAACAGGTATATAAAATTATATATGTACGAAAATCGATCAAAACAAAAATTTATCGGGATCTAAAAATATGTGAAAGTACTGATATTTCACCGGAATATAAAGAACCGGAGACTATATTTCTTGTAAAAGCAATATATACTTACGGAATTGTAAATTTTAGTAAATATGAGTATTCGGGGTTTTTTTGGGAAAATATAATTTCCGGTATAATCAATTACAGAATGAAATTTTATTAATACTTATATATACAGGCATAATATAGTAGAATGCGTTTAAATACATGACAATATTGTAAAGAAATTTAACTCTGTATAATTGTGCATGTTATCGCGTAAATATCCAGTTTCTATGCCTATTAAAAAAATAAAAAAATGAATAAACTATAATTTCATATTGAATTAAATTTTTTTTTTAATACTATACTTATTGTCTACACCTAAAATGAACGAAACTAATAATAAATATTGTAAATATTAATATTAGTAACCATGGTTCAAAGACATGAATCATAAAATAAAAACAGACAAACGTATAATCTTTTTTCTTAACAAGACGTCACACAAAGAAAAATAATCCGTAAAAACATTGTTTCGTACTTCAAGTATTAAAACGGATAAAATAATTGCAGATAAATATTTTTTTATATTAATAAAGAGGTAACTATATTTACTAAATTTTAACAGAGCCATATTTGTTCAATATTCATATTATATATTTCATAAGCAATTGGAAAATTGGAAAATGTTGACTATTTTAAAGCTCAACCATAACAAATATAAAATATTTATGGAAAAAATCCTCTGCCAAAAGTTAGAAAGTATTCTCTTTTTTTATTCGGTACTAATATTAATGGTCTACAATTATTCTGATAATCATAAACTTGAAGTACGAAGATAAGTATAACATGATTTTTAACGAATATCTGGAGTACACAACAAAAAAAAAATATATTAAGATAAGAATATTTTTAAATTACTAGATAGGTATACGTTTTTCTTAAAATTTCGTAAAAATTTCTGATACCAAACCCCATAAAAACTTATGAATTGTAACTTTTTAAGAATTGTACCTATCCCATATAGTTTTAATTGTATTTTTAAATTTGTAACAAATATTATAATTGCGCAGATATTTTTTAAAAAGATAATAAGGCCAATGCTCTACCTACAATTAGGGAATATTTCGTCGTCTATATGCTTATATGCGTAATAGAACGAACAACTGATCTGTTCATATATTAGGTTTGTAAAATTCTCCTAAAAAAGGTTATCAACTCTTTTAGGACATAGGTAATTTTACATTAAAAATAGCTCGATGGAACATCAAATTGGCTTAAAATATTTGAATCCCTATTGAAAAACTGAAATGAGGCCACTAATTTTACAATATAAAAATAAACTTATAAAATATAAAAAAGTACATATTGTAAATAGCCACAAATAAAGTCAAAATCGTTATTGATAAATTTTTATACTTTTGAAATAAATAAAAAAAA
Source organism: Pemphigus obesinymphae (assembly GCA_025469235.1). Taxonomy (NCBI): domain Eukaryota; kingdom Metazoa; phylum Arthropoda; class Insecta; order Hemiptera; family Aphididae; genus Pemphigus; species Pemphigus obesinymphae. The sequence goes on along the minus strand of JAIPRL010002208.1, from coordinate 13,036 downwards.
AAAATATGTATTATATTGAACAAAACCTAGATAGGTGTTCAAAAATTAGATTTTGATGCTGATTTTGAACTTTAATAAATGATTTTTGGAAAATCAAGTTTTTTCAGTGATAAAATCAAAACCGAGATAAAATCTAACCATCGTATAAACAAATACGATCACAAGTCGAAAAGTGTTTCAAAGTGCGATTTTCGGTTAAAAACGAAAGTTTCAAAAAATATTGTGATTTGAGTGGATCACAACATTTTTAAAATAATGCGCTAACTATGCCAATAATAAATTTACGAAAAAATCAAATCTACATTAGATAAAAAATAGGGATAGTGCAAGTATACGAGTAAGATACTCCCCCGACACCATACGCCCACTGATTATTATTGGAGAACGACGTCGACTTGGGCGCGTTTCATAGGTCGTCGAAGAAAAAAAAAAAAAAAAAAAAAAAAAAAAAAAGACGGTATAAAACAAACGTTATAAACGATATCGACCCTGTAGCTGCGGGGCATTGTCACGACAGTATACCAGGTACGGACCACGACCGCGGTGGTGGTCTGTACGTACGCGTGTGTGAACGTGAACGTGTGAAAACACGAGGGGGATGGCCGCCACTTCTTATCGCCGGTACAGTGGCGGCCTTGCGACCGTATAGGACGGACGCGAAATGAAAACATGTCGTCGCATTACCGCGGGCCGCGCGTGTCCTGAAACGATCGGATACGGAACGGACACGGGGCAAGGACGAGCGGCCCGCACATTGTTAAAGACCGTGATTGATGACGTTTAACCGGAAAGCTCCGATGACAAATGGCCGGCGCGGCAGAAATTACAGAATGCCCCGGCGACGGGGTCGTGTCCTGCGCTACTCCTGACACGGTCGTGTCACCTTATTCCCAGGACACTGCAATACAGGGTGGCAAAAAAACATCACGGTCTCCTGAACTACGACATATTTTACGTTCAGCGTGAAACTACAGAGATTTTCTTTTTGGGCCCAAAAGTCCATCCAAACAATCGTATCCAAACAATAGTTTGCAAAATAATCAATAAACTAGCTATATATGTTACCGTCAAAATCTCAACGAAAATTCGTACGTGAATTTATACACGGGACTCGATTTTTAACCATTTTCCACCGTTTTCACACCGGATCGTGCTCAGCCGGTCCAGTGGATCGAAAAATACCGTGACGTGCATTCATTTATTTTAGTAATTTTTAAAAAAAAATCGAGTAATAATATTTGTACAAAGATTTGAAAAACGAATTTAACTTACAACCACGAAATACAACTTAAAACTATACAAAATCAGATTTATTTATTTTTCTTCCGACTTCGAGATCCGAGTGTAATAATATATATTACCAAAAGATTTTTTTATTAACACTTAAAATTATATTTTAAACTCATTTTTCACATTAGATTCGGATTTTCTGGCTCTAATATCGAGCATCATCAATTTGCATTACAATTTTGCACAAGATTGATGGTAATATTATTTCAGGACTATTTACATAAATATATCCTAGTTGTGTCTGTTCGACTCTCCTATACGTTGTCATAGGTACTATAACTTACGTAGTTATAGTATGTAGTTAATTAGGTACTAAAGATATTGTTGATTTAACAATCGATGCTCTTACAATCTGTTATAGTCAATAGTTTGGTACCAATGAGATTGAAACCGTAAAATTTATCACAATCGATGTGTCTGCCTGTTCTTAAAATTTGTATTCGTTATTACTACATATTTTAATGTTAAATGTATAGTACATCTGAATATTCGTGGTATAATTAAATATGATTGAATCGTGTTATTTGAAAAAGTTTTAAATAAAAATTATTAAATAATATTTATAAAAATAATTTGCTTTAAAAATTATATGGAATTAGTTTATTGTTATTATAAAATAAATTTACTACAAAATATTATTTATAGAAATCGTGAATAATTTTTCACGCTCACAGAGTGGAGTTTTTCCTTACTTGCTTCATATACTTTTAAAACGTATTTCGATATTATCGAAAACCAACAATTTAAGTTTGATTAAAAAAAAAACACATTATATCGTATGTGAATATCACGTGGAGACGACATGTTTTTTCCAACCTGCACATATATGTACCCAACGGTGTATAATACTATAATATTACGTGGATTTTACAGACGTCGCGAGTTTTATAAGAAAAAAAGATTTAATATCTAATCTTCGGGTGAATGTGCGGCAAACGAAACATATTTCGGACGAAAAACGAATCTCTCAAGCACTTTACCCGTGTCGCGTCGAGATTCAATATAACGACTTTCTCCGCGTCCACGTGTATAAACGAAAAATCGAACACTGATTGTCACAATTCACCGAGTATGTGTGTCCATGCTTTTACGTCTATTATATGTGTATAATGCGTTTTCCACAAAGGTGGCATTATTATAAATTGAAGAGATATCTCACCACTTGAGATTAGCTGAAAATCTCCGTAGGCCATTTTATTATACAGTGGTCGTCCTTTGGTGACACACATAATCGTTTTGGGACAGGTTGAGAAATGTAGATAGCTCGTGACCAAAATCATACCATAATGTAATATAATTAATAATATATATATATATATATATATATATATGAGTACTTGTGACTATTTATAATTTTTATATTATATGCCCAAAGTCACAATATAATACACTTTATTTTGCGTATACGTATTTCAAAAACTAAGTCGTCATCTTCAGTGCGTATCAACCCATTTTGAAAATGTTGAAAAATTAACAACCCACTCATCGAGTCATAGGTATATACCTTTTTTTCATACTCTAAAATTCATGAAAAAACTATTGACGTTATATAGACAATAATTTTTAAAACCCTTATTTTAAAATAAATAAAATAATGATCTGAATTTATAATTATTATCGTTATTTTTTACGCTGAAAATAGTTTTGATGTAGTAAATGTAATTGTTTGAAAAATAATAAATATGTATTTTTAAAAATAAGTTTTTTTATCATTCAACAATGGCCCAAGATAAACAAAACTTACCAAGAGTAGAGCCAGTGAAAAGTGTTTTCGACAAAAGTAAAGAAATAAGAAAAACGATGTAATTGCGTAATTAATTTATTAATTACAGTAAAATATTGTGTTACAAGCAAAAGAGAAACAGAGGAGCTCCGCTACTAAAAAACACTCTTATATAGGCCCTATGATTCCAATGATCTCTGTCCCCGCTTATTCAAAATACATTTCTATTGGTCCTGTATTTCGGATACGATCGTGAATTAGTTTGGTCGAGTTCGATATACTTATGTCATATATCGATTCCAATAGTCATTTGTGTATTTTTAATATTTTTATTAGATTGTAACACTAGCCCTTATACTACATGGCGTTATTTTATATTGTCTTAGGTTTGTTTTTTTCACGTATATAAGTATTTTTTATTCCATATATCAATAAATTACTTATATTATTATATATGTAATTTAACATTTATTTTTTATTTATTTTTGATACAGAATTTTTTGAAAAGTAATTTTAAAAATTCATCGCGATCTCACAGTTTATAAATCACTTGTACATAATACAGAAAAAAAATTATATACATAATATATAGAATATTCATAGCTGCAATATTAAATAATTTTACTAATTTAAAAAAATATTATGTATGTTATTGCACCTAAAGTCAAAAATGCCAACAATTCTAAATACAATTTAGATAAGTGTTCGGATTCTTTGTAGAATATTATTATACAAATATATAATTTGAATGGCATTGTATAATAGGACTTCTAGAGAGATAAAAATATAAAATCAATATCATTTTTAGAGATAATAATAATCGATTGGTACCACTCATCACAGAATTTAAAAATAACTCTTAATGTATGTATATGCATATACCTATTGATTAATTTATAAAATATGTTTTTGTTGATATATTTTCTACTCATAAAAAGAACTACACTAGTACATATAATATAATATATATATATAGCATATATTATATTAGGTACTATCAAAATGCATAAGACCACGGTAACTATCAAATTATTTTAACTTTCAAATTTTGATTTACAAACTATAAAAACTGTAAATTTAAACAACAACTGTATTTTCTGATATTAATATTAAATAAACTAAATAATATATTTAAAATTTTAAGTTATAATTAAATATACATATCTATATCATATATTAGGTAGGTGATGTTAAAAATATTACGTTGACATTTTTTTACTATTTAACCATTTAACATTGAAAATTACTTGATTACTATTTTTATATTAATTACTAAATTAATTGATTTAATACTTATGTAAATTATATCTGCTTGTTTTGGTACATTGCATTATATTATCAATGTAATAAAATATATTTATTATAATTAATATAATATAAATGTGCCTAGACTTTGAATGGTTTTGGACTGTACTTATCGAGAATCGTGTGTACACATACGGAAGACGGGCTACGGTTGTTGTGTGAAATTCGTTTAAAACTAGCTTTTGGGGAAAAGTATTTGACAGTATACATGAAAACACATACAGAAAAGTAGCCCTGATTGTGAGTTCTGTTGTAAACATTTTAGAGGGATGGGTATTTAACAAATCGCATACAAATACATAAGGATGAAAAGCCAATGTACTGTGAGTTATTTTCTTCGATAAGTAACTTGACTTATGGGCACACGTACAGAAAATTTCATATTTACTGAACGTGTAAAAAAGTATACTTTATTAGAACTTGAGTTCCATTATAGGTATAATAATTTTTATAAGATAATGAAAATATGAAGAGTTGAGAATGAACGAGAGAGATGTTATGAATTCATATTGACATTGATAGCTGTATAGATAATAAATATATTATCACCTAGAGACGTGCCAAAAAAATTACATATGGTTGTTAAAAAAGGTCACTAAATGTAGATGATACAAGTTAGTTTATCAAATATCAAAAATATGAGATATGTAAAAGGTGATACCTATACAATATATTCAATACTCATATACTATAGATAATGTATTGTGCATGCTATGCGTGTATAATGTATATATGAGTAATGTTATGTGATATTATCTTTCAATGTATTGTATAATGTATAGTAAAGTATTGTGAAAACTGTCAAGCTGTATGATATTCATTTATACCGTTATAATAGTTATCATTAAATAGGAAAAAATATATTTTGTAAGTAAAAGGTTAAAATGATAATAATATTATAGTATCTCTACATTTTCACTGATCAAAATATTCAAGTATGTATGATTTTATCTGTAATTTGTAATAATTGTTCATAAGAGTCAATATTTTTATTTATAAATTATTTGCAACTTAGCCCATATAATAAAAAATTCACGCTATTTATTGTCGGAATAATAATGTTTCAATTTTCAACTATTCTTAAACTATTTTCACACTTTAATGTCAACAATAATCATTGTGGTATATATATGTGTATGTTAAATAAATAGATGATATTTAAATTAAAATCCATAATCACTTTTAATAGGTATTATAAATAATTAATCGAATTTTTTTAGAAGTTTTAAAATCTAAAAAAAATTTCCATCATTGAAATAATGTGTATATTTATAGATATTGGTTTCGATATATGTTTTTTATATGTTTTCATATAATTATCATGATCGTTAACGCCTCTGAAGATTAGAAATATATTTGAAAAGAAATGGCATTGATGACATAAAATAAATAATTTTTAATAAATGACTTTATTTATATATTTTTAATTAATAATAGTTATACACTTTTATAGAATTCTTGAACTTTTTAAATCAGCCGATTCAATACCCTGTCATGTGTATGGAATTTAATATTTTTAGTATAAAGTATATTTGTTTTTACACGCCATTTATTTAAAGCTATAAAGTCGTATATTTAAAAAATATCTATTTCATTGATATGCAATCAACATGTGAGAAAGGCAAAACTGTAATTATATATATATATAATGTTCACACCTACCATAAAAAATGCAATTTTCAATAAAAGGAACGCGCCAGTACCCTATATTTTTAATTAAAAGTAAATTAAAATTTTATAATTTATTTATTACTACGTCCATTTATAATAATTATAAACTTTATTAAAATAAATATATGTGTTGATTTTTGTATTAGTGCACATTTTTATACAAAAAATATTCTCATCATCGTCATTTGTATTTATTTGTTAGCTAAAGTCAATTTTATTTAAATATAAATTCGTTTACAATTATTATTATTTATATATAAACATTGAATATGTTAATAACTCACGAGTTCGTTGTTATAGGGGTTTTTTTTTTAAAGCGTTTTTAGTCTTTTATATTAATATATAATAAGATTCATTTTCCAGAAAGAAAAAGACATTTTAATATTTAAATACATACCCATTATGGTAAAGCTTGGTATATCCCTACTAACCCCAAACACTAATTGAAGCGACGAAAAAATGTTCAACATTCCCTTGGTAATACTTTACATTACTAAATCGTCCGAGCATCAACTAAATTAAATAACAACGGCATTTAAATGACTATATTATTTAAATAAATGTTTTAATCGCCGAAATTGTATTACATAATTATTAATATATTTTCATTTAAAATAAATAAACACTTTTGAGTAATTTAATAATTTTAATTTGCAAAAATACAACATTATATGAAAGATGCAAATTATGTATATGTGTGTGAAATTAATAATTATTATTCGCACTATTAATTTTGGTATTGCTATTTCATTTATGGAATTTCCATTTTATTTAATCAACGTCATTTAAATGGATGTTCATTTGCAAATTATATTGGTACATTGGTTATAATTATAAATGATGATTTTGAACTTTCATCATATGACGCGATTTATTTCTATATTTCAATGTTTAACACGATTGATGTTTTTGATGTATAATTAATCATTACCGGTTGAAAAATCTGATATTAATGATAAATTATCATATTAACACTTTTATTTCGTTTTATATAAATATTTTTCGCATAACACAATTATTATACAAATAACCGTCAATAGGACGCCATAATATACATCGATAATATTTAAATACTTAATGTAGCCGGAAATTGTTGGTATTCAACTTAAAATATTTATTAATTTATTCCTAATTACTTATAAATTATATGATTTTGTTATCAGAATTTGGTATTCGGAATATCCACAGTTAAACATTATACAGTACACACATTAAATAAACTTTGTTATTAAATTCTATTACAGTAAATTCCACGGTCGTTGGTAGAGGATATAATATTCTTCATAATATATAATAACACCGATATTTCTAAAATGAAAAAAATCCTTGGTTCTGGAATATAACGTATTATTGTTTCTTTTTGTTTTTTTTTTTTTTTTACAAAAATATTAAAACTAAATTTAAAAATCTTCATAATTTTTTTCGCATTGCATAGACGGCATCTCGTATAGGCAATTTAAAGGCACTCGTGTCATTGGTCATACATTCGATGTACATCTGGAAATTACTATAGATAATAATAGTATTACAATTAATATTACTATAATATTTTTAACAAAATATATCAACTTATTGACTTATCACCAGTTGTCTAGTATAACTAGGTTGTTTTCAAATATATACTAGATTTCAATAACGAAAATGTAATTCAGTAATTGTATTATTATTTAATCGATTAAAATCAGTTTTTAATACAATATGTAAGTATACCTAAAATATAAAATATATTTGAGGGACTCTAATTATTAGTTTCTGAGGGGACAATTTACAATAGACTACCTGTTGTGACAGCAAAATGAAAATAAATTTGTGTGAAACCATAAAAAATATTTATTTTTTTCAATGAAAAAATTACTGTTAAAAAAGTATTGTGAATACAGAATACCAAATACTCTATTCCAAACACTATCCAAGATTTCCAATTTATTTGATTAGAAAACCATGATTTATGAATTTTGTAAATTATATTTTTATTTATTATGATTATGAATTTGGTGACCTTCATTACGTTTGCAGACTAATGAGTAAATGGTCCAGAAAATAAATAGGTTACAGGAATAACCCAATCGGATTAGTCGAAAACTCTAGAAAACACAACGGTTTTTATTTTTGTCCTTTTGATTTGATTTTATTAAAATAATAAATTACTGTATTTTTTTTACAATACAAAAATGTATAAATAATTATAAATTATAATAATATTTGCGTTATCGAACTTTTATATTACTGACATGCATGGGACATGTTATACCTGTTAAAATTTAATGTAAACAGTAATCCGCATAGTATATAATATGTTTTGCTACGAGGGATACCGGAAATCCTTGATCTCTAAATTACTCAAAAGAACATTTTTAATTTTTGTATTTATTCATGCAAAAGGGTTGTTTCCGAGAGTTTTGTTTACGTTAATCATTAAATAATATTAAAACAAAGAAAAAATAAAATAAAATAACACATATTATAAGATTATAATATTTTGTTCGTCTTTTTCACATTGTACGCGTAATGATGTTTTTTTCTGAAACTGCTACCATAAAAACACTTAGAATAAACATCATACAATATATATATATATATATATATATGTATATGTGTGTATGTAATGTATAATATGTATATTATAAATTATTAATAATGTGCACTTAGCGTTGATTGTCGTTATACAAATATACGGTATTTTAGAAATATATCGATTAAAATGTAATATTAGTTTATGTATAAATTATATAAATGGTCACATGACCAGTTTTTAAAGTAGACACCTATTTTCTATATAGAAAATGTAGTTTTTTTAAATATACATCGGAATAATATCTAAACTAAAATAAAGTGGAGAAAATTTTTTTTCACGTTGAATACAATACTGCAATATAATAAATAAATATTTCCAGATAAAACGATATTCGAACAGTTCTAACATATTTAAATACATTTTATGTGTAATTTGAACAGTGTTCTTTGTGAGTACAACTTTTTATTGTTGAATTATTGAAATTTTATATATTTTTTTAAATATGATACACCCTAAACCAAAAACAATCTCTGTACTTGTGACACATGTAAATTTATAATGATATACCTAATAATTTCACATTTGTGTTACAGATGGCGATTGCAGACCACAGACGGGACAGCCAAGTCAACCACAAGCAGGATCGCCACTGGATTCCAATAACAACAACAACAACAACAACAACAACAACAACAGTGGTATCATATCACGGCGGGGTTGGCGAGGGGAATGGCGAAGGACAGATCCTGGTACGGTGTACAGTTACATATGGAAGAGCAGCGATCAGCCACTGGGTAAGTTTGTATACACAAAGCGAGGAAGAGAAATATGGACAGTTATGGATTCTGTAGACTAACTGATAGGAAGAAGTAAACTTTAACTTTAACTTTCACTTAAGAGAATGTATCATACATATATTTCAAGGGGTTCTATGTAAATGCAATACCATAGAAATTGAAAAAAAAAATTAAAATCTAATAATCGAAAAGATTTAAAATACATTTCAAAAATAAATATTACGTATATTTTATACATTATAAAGTATAGTCCCGTGTCCATTTTTATACAATAAATTTAGGCCTTACATCCCCATTGTGTTCGTTTTTCCGTCCGTCTGTCCTAACAATTCGTTATCATAGTTAATAGAGTGTTTGTTTATTTGAATTAAAGTTGAACGTATGGTTACTAGGAAGATTTATACAAGGATATCCAATCGCTCGTAATTTTTTCCTGACATTCTTATAATTCGTTGCTGTGATTATTAACATAAATATTTAAATTTTATATTCGTTTTATTGGTTTTAGGTTTTCATGCACAAGTAATATTATATTAGGCTAAACAAATTAGTTTAACATTTTGTATGGAATTATAGTTCATTGTTTTCAACCAAATAACTAAAAATCACGCTCGTAGATTAGGCATTCCTGTTATTAATGTCATTTACTATAAACCTAAATTTATATAATTTTATTTATTTCAAAATACAACCTTCATTATTTATATTTCTCAATTGTATCAAATTTAAAAAATCTTAAATAAATTAATTAATTAATTAATAAATTAATAAATTAAATAAATAAGAAAAAACGACATAATTTATTTTCTAATCTTTTTTTTTTAATTTAATTTTTTTTTTGTATAGTTAACTTTATTTTTAGCTTCATATTTGTAATCATATTTAGTTTAGATCAGTTAGGTATATGTGTGGAAGGAAAAAAATAATAAATATTTTTCCCTTCCACTATTCCAATGCCTTTCTTTGTAAACTTAAAATAATGAACTTTTGGTTCAATATTTAATGATAATTGTATGAACAAAATATTCGGGAAAATACAGATTTTGTTTTAAATAAATTTTAAAAAAACGATTCTACTGACACAGATAATAGAAATCAATCCATCACTTTATTCGATCCTTGAATATCATAATATATAATTATTGTTTTAGCTATGAAATAACGATAAATTATTGCATTCGAAAAATAGTATTTGTATTTGTGATTTATAAACATTTTCGATAGTTTTCATTTAAAAACAACTAGGTAGGTACTGCGAAAATTAAAAAAAAACCTTTCTAAATAACCAACTTTATTGAGTCTTCAATCACAAAGGTATATACCAAATAACTCCTACTAGACTCCTAATCAAAACACTAGTAATAATTTTTGGTCAAGAATTTCACATTTCTAAAATATTTTCAAAACAGTTTCCATTAATATTTTCAAAACATATTCTTTCAATTCAATCACAGAAATAAAAAAATAAAAAAAATCCATACAGATGAAGGGGAACAATCCTCGTGGGGGAGGGGTTTGGTATGACGTTGGATTATCGTTTCACGGCGGAATGATTGAAAATTCGTAAGAAATTGCTACCTCCGGAACAGGGGTTCTTGTACTGTCGAACTTCGTGCTTAAATCGTACGTCTTACTCACTGAGATACCAAATTTACAAATATCTCTTTAGTTTTACTCATATATGCATTTTATGTTTCAAATATTTTTATCAGAGTTATAATCTTTTATAATTTTTATTTTTATTTTTATGCAAATATAATACATTTATTTTTTTACCAACATTTTTAGTATATTAAAAACAGATTACATTTGGTATATTTTCCATTTATCACAATAAAATATTTGCACAATATTTTGTCTAAAATATTTTCTTTTAATCATCAACAATGCTTTGTGGGTTATATATATATATAAATAACACATAACTGATTAAAAAACCAATATATTCTTGGTGCAATACAACATTTAATATGTAAATATATATATATATATATATATATATATGCCATATATAAATATGTAATACATAATATGTATAATAAAAATAGTTTACAAATTTATTTTATAAATATGGTACAATAGAATTTAGATTAACCATTATCACTATATATACCATTATATTACCCATTATCACCAAAAAATATAAATGTTAAAAATACATATATGTTATTAACATCAATAACATAATATAACAATAATGTTATAAAATATTCGTAAGTATAAATGTGTATTATCATCTTGAACGAGTTTTCATTTACATTTCATCCCAAATCAGTATTTTTATGTATTTTTATAAATTTCATTAAATTTCAATCAAATTTCTATTAAGAGGACGTCGTACCTATAAATTCTCAATGAAAAACTTGAAATATCATTTTTCATTTTTATCAACATACACATATGTTAGAAAGACGAAACAAAAAACAAATAACAGCTAATAATATTATCTAGCGACCTATATATGTACCCTTTTTTTTGATATATTTATTTTTTATTTCATCTTTCTACGATATTCTCAAATTGTTCAAAATGAAAAATGCGTAAACATGTTTTTTTTTTATTATTATTATTATTGAACAAATATCGTATTTACACAATAAAAAATGGTATTGACACAACAAGACTATTTTAAAATATATTTAAATATTTCAAATGGATTTTCATTTTTTTACACTTTCATAAAATTTGCCTATACAAAACCCCTTATAAATTGGGTGTACTGCATTTTTTTAACCGTCTATTCAGTTTAAACCATCACAGTCCTGGTGCCAACCGTGCTGGTCAATCGAAGTTTTAATGTATTATAATAATTTCTCTAAATTGAAGTCTAAAAAATCCGTTTAAATCTTAAAATCACTCTTCTGAAAAGATACCTGGGCAATATACAGCTATACCCTTTTCGTTCTAAGCTATAACTAATTGACGGGCGTGGTGAATATAAAACAAAAATCCAAAATGTTAATCCGGATAAGTGCGAAAATAATATATCGTTAAATACAATATAATATATTAACACGATAAACGAACGGCGTGTGTCGCATGTACCGTTTCGTTTACCAATAGGTACTGTGTGACCCACAAATCGTATAACACTCGATGTGTATATGAGTGTGTCTTCCAATAAAAATTATTTAATGCTGTATTTTTACTGTACCCATTATGTTATACGAAAATTCCAATTCGACGACTTACATTTCAAAAAAAAAAAAAAAAAAAACATTAGGTGTGCATTTTTATATATAATTTAATTTTCAACATTTTGAAACGGCTATCATTTTGAGTTCCATTAAAGGGTACCGGTGTGCAAATGCCATATTTAGAATATAGTGGCGGATTTAGTGGGTGTATGTACAGGGATGCATTGCAGCAGTGACCCTCATATAAGACGCCTTCAAATGAGCAACTGAAAAATGTATATTATTTCGAAAAACCTTATTTTTAAACCCGCCACTGACATACAGTACAGTATATATACAGTGGTGGATTTGAGGAGGGACGCAGGGGGACGGAGCTACTCGTCATTTTTTTCACGTTTAACAGCGCTCCCTTTAATTTATTTATCAGGGTACGCAAGGGACGTAGTGTTTGTTTTAATTTTTATTTGACATTTTTAAAAATTATAATTTTTTTTTTGGAAAAATCGTGAAATTACGAAAATAAATGTTTCTTGTCCTTATCACATAATAAGTTTTAGATAAAAAACATGATATAAAATGTTGAATAGTTGATCTTATT